>JAEIIJ010012114.1:0-26641 GCA_018904815.1 Drosophila ogumai | reverse complement strand
AAAAAACTCAAATAGTCAAATTAATTATAGTATCCAACAATAATATTGATAAGACTTAAGATTTAACTTTAAGAAAATATCATAAACTTATTAATAAAACTCGTAATCTAGTTTAAAATTCAAAAAAGGGGAAAAATATATAGATAAATGTTAAAAAATTAAGATAAATTAAAGATTACTAGTAACGCAATAAACCTAAACCTGAGTCAACTAGTGTTAATGTCACAGTAATTCAGTCCACAGGATAGTCCCAGGAATGAGTCTTCAGCTCGGACGCAAGCGGTTGCCAGGGGGAGCCCCGATTAAATTATACGATCGTGTTTATAGCCTCAATCCACACACATACACACATACTACACTCTTAGCCGATGTCGATCAGCCTGCAATTCCAAAAGCCGAGACCCGAGTGTCAAGATCTGAAACCGAGCTGTCGTCGCAGCCGTCGAGGCGGTGGTTGTCCAGTTCAGATCGCGCACTCGCCGGCAGCAGACGTCTCTCGGCACTTTCGAGTGTTTTGACCAAATACCAAAAGATATACATACGTTAGTTCTTCGATCGGGCGTTTAAACGGTGTCCGCAGAAATCGGCACGTGCTAAGTAAGTGGGCGCAGAGCAAGTGCAACTGATTAAGTTGAGAAGTATCCGTATCTTTGAAGTGCAAGTCGCCTGGCAATTGACAATCGCAATAAATAAATACAAAAAAATACATATCTCGCTTTCCAATTGCTTCTAATTTATTAATTTATGGACGCTTTTTCATTCGCGCAATCGAACTAATTTCCTTAAATTGACTTGGGAAAATTGTTTTTTGCTGATTAATCCCGCCAGAGCCCCTTTGCAAGCCGCGTGTAACCAACTGCCGAGATGCTTTATATAATGAGTGCTACCATAAATGCATTTAGAACACACTGGAGCGTGATAAATGGTGTAATATTTAGTGACTCTTTAGTAATGGTTTATTTATGACGTGTTTCCCGAGATGCATAGATAGACACTAATTACCGTTTAATTGAAACGAGAAAAATTACTTTTCTGGAAACAAAATACTACATTATGTTGGCGTGAAGAAAGTAATAACACTTTAATTTTAATTTGTAAATTAAAATATTGGCAAACAGAACAAATGCTCTTTGTCAAGAGATTGGTGCCAATGAACCCGCTTGAGGCGTGGCGATAGCAGCCCTCGTTAATGGCCGATTTACCAGATAAAACCTAGTCTTGTGCGGTTAATTGTTTAATTGGCAGCCACTAAATTATAGTGCCCAATTCTGGACTTGTTTGCTAATTGCCTGCTTTGTTCTTAGGCCTTATAGCCATCAAGTATCTCACACAATGGCCAAGAAGGAGGACTCACAGCTGCCCCAGGCAGGCGACTTTCAGGCCCAGGATTCAGGGGCAGGGCCAGCCAAAAAATACAGTTACTTTGACTTGGTGAGTTTAACTATCCCTGAGATCCTGCCGCTGGATTCTAATAAGCTTTCGTCATTCTGGCAACCTCCAGTTCAGATACTCAACCGCCTGCGAGCGTTGCGTCTTCATATTCAGCCTGCTGGTGGCCACCGGCGCCTCCGTTTTTATACCCTACTTCATGATCATCTATGGAGAGTTCACATCCCTTCTGGTGGATCGGACAGTGGGCGTGGGCACATCCTCGCCCTCGTTTGCTCTCACCATGTTCGGTGGCGGCAAGCAATTGTAAGTTCCCAGTCCTTTCAAAAAAACCCTGATGTATGAACCATTTTCTCCGCCCCAAACAGGACAAATGCCAGCAAAGAGGAGAACAGGCAGGCCATCATTGATGACTCCATTGCCTTTGGCATTGGCAGTCTGGTGGGCTCAGTGGCCATGTTCCTGCTCATCACGCTGGCCATCGACCTGGCCAACAGGATCGCCCTCAACCAGATCGACCGCATCCGCAAGCTCTTCCTGGAGGCCATGCTGCGGCAGGACATCGCCTGGTACGACACCAGTTCGGGATCCAACTTTGCCAGCAAAATGACAGAGTAAGTTTTTAGAACAAGTTACATAGTTATCTTAATTATATTAATATAGGCAAACAGAAGTAATTCGAGAATTACCTTAATCATAGTTATTATTATAGGCACAACTAGGGTAATTATTAAATAATGAGGCGAGTTTCCCGTTGCATATTCATGAGTGAAATTTGCATTTAGGTTTTCGATTGACTGCTGAGTGGGTTGTTGTGAGTCTTGAGGTTGATATTTATTTAAAAAGAATACAAGCAACTAAGTAAACTTTATTATTATTTATATAAGGCTCAATACATTAAAGCTATTTTGAAGATATTCTCTATTGAAACCAGAGTTACCTCTATTAATTGATAATTTACATAGCTAAATCGAGGTATATCATCACTGATCTTCCTCATGAATTTCCTCTTGACTGCTTAGTAGGGAAATTCCCAGTTCGAATTTGTTAATGGTCGCTCAGGGGGATATAAATAGTAATGACAGATTCACTACATGAATTGTTCGTTCTTAAGGGAGCAAGAAAATCAGTTAGTTTTGGGTGTATGGAATTCTATACATCCCAGCGAAGTAAAAAAACCATTTGGTAAAATCACACCTCTCCCATCCCTTTTGATATATTTATAAATTATTTTATTACATTTTTGAACCCCTTCAGAGATCTGGACAAGCTCAAGGAGGGCATTGGCGAGAAGGTGGTGATCGTGGTCTTCCTGATCATGACCTTTGTGATCGGCATCGTGTCCGCCTTTGTCTATGGCTGGAAACTCACCCTGGTGGTGCTCAGCTGCGTGCCCTTCATCATTGTGGCCACCAGTGTGGTGGCCCGGCTCCAGGGCTCGCTGGCCGAGAAGGAGCTAAAAGCTTACTCCAATGCGGCCAATGTGGCCGAGGAGGTCTTCAGCGGCATCCGGACTGTTTTCGCTTTTAGTGGCCAGGAAAAGGAGAATGTTCGTTTCGGGAAGCTACTTATTCCAGCAGAGACCACCGGTCGCAAGAAGGGCCTGTATTCCGGACTGGGCAATGCCATCTCCTGGCTGATCATCTACCTGTGCATGGCCCTGGCCATTTGGTATGGCGTTACCCTCATCCTGGACGAAAGAGATCTGCCCGATCGCGTGTACACGCCCGCCGTCTTGGTCATCGTCTTGTTCGCCGTGATCATGGGTGCCCAGAACTTGGGCTTCGCCTCGCCGCATGTGGAGGCCATCGCCGTGGCCACTGCCGCTGGGCAGACGCTGTTCAACATCATCGACCGGCCGTCCCAGGTGGATCCCATGGACGAGAAGGGTGACCGACCGGAGAGCATTGCCGCGCACATCCGCTTCGAGGGCATCCGGTTCCGGTACCCCGCCCGTCCCGACGTGGAGATCCTCAAGGGCCTGACTGTGGACGTGCTGCCGGGCCAGACGGTGGCCTTTGTGGGCGCTTCCGGGTGCGGCAAGAGCACCCTCATCCAGCTGGTGCAGCGATTCTACGACCCCGAGGCGGGCAGCGTCAAACTGGATGGACGGGATCTTCGCACACTCAACGTCGGCTGGCTCCGCTCCCAGATCGGAGTGGTGGGCCAGGAACCGGTTCTCTTCGCTACCACCATTGGCGAGAATATCCGATACGGAAGGCCCGCCGCCACCCAGGCGGAAATCGAGAAGGCAGCGCGGGCGGCCAACTGCCACGACTTTATCAGCAGGCTGCCCAAGGGCTACGACACCCAGGTGGGCGAGAAGGGGGCTCAGATCTCCGGCGGACAGAAGCAGCGCATTGCGATCGCCCGGGCGCTGGTGCGGCAGCCGCAGGTGCTTCTCCTGGACGAGGCCACCTCCGCCTTGGATCCCACCTCCGAGAAGCGCGTGCAGAGCGCCCTGGAGCTGGCCAGCCAAGGACCCACCACTCTGGTGGTGGCCCATCGCCTGTCCACCATCACCAATGCGGACAAGATTGTCTTCCTCAAGGATGGCGTCGTGGCAGAGCAGGGCACCCACGAGGAGCTGATGGAGCGCAGGGGTCTCTACTGCGACCTGGTGAACATCACGCGGCGGAAGGAGGCCACCGAGGCGGAGGGGGACGAGGCCCGGCCCCTGCAAAAGACGCAGAACCTGTCTGACGAGGAGAGCGACGATGACGACGAGGAGGAGGATGAGGAGGAGGACGGGCAGTCGGAGCTGCAGACGGGCAGCAGCCGGGAAAGCGGATTCAGAGCCAGCACACGACGCAAGCGTAAGTACCAGAAGTGGAAACCAGAAGGTTACACTAAAAGTAATTTGGCTTTTTGCTTTATTTTTAATAATATTTGGATCTTGGAAATGAAGGTTACTTAATTTTTCCTTAATTTATACTAAAAATCTAACATTTGGTTATGCTTTTATTTTATTTTATCGTAAAAACATTAAATTCTATATACACATATTTAATTTCCAAAGAATGTCTATAATTTTTCAACTCAAGTTTTTACTTTTTACTGTGTAGTTCTCACAGAACATAGCCTTGAAAATCAGTGGTTTGAAGTGCATAAAATACCAAGCATTTATGGGAAATTTGGTGTTCTTATACCAAATCAACCTTTTTTAAATACGACAAATAAAAGGAACGATAAAAGAAGTCATTTTATAAACCATAAAGTGTAGTAGATATGCTTTAAATTTATATATTTAAATCTGCTTTAGTTTTATCTGCTTTAATTTTATATATTTAAAAATTAAATTTATATATTTAAAGATACATATATGTATGTACATACCTGAAACTGGTTTAGATTTTGTTTGATTTTTCTAGTTTCATTTAACTATTTGCCAAAACAAAAAGTGCAGTTTATTATTTAATAAAGCTTGCGATTTGTAAATTTTAAATTGAATTAACTTAACTCTTTGTAGCATTATCCCCAATATTTCATTAAATAAGTAAAAATTAGGAATGCACTAGAAAATGACCCTTTAATGATATAGAAAAATGTAAAATTTTATGATTTTACATTTTTCTATATCATTAAAGGGTCATTTTCAAAAGAATTTTAAATACCAATTCATTGATATGGTTCCTTTAAGAATCAACCAGAGGACTACTAACAAAATATATTTAACCAAATCAATATCTTAAAGATAAATATCTTAAAAAATAAATAAAGTAATCTATCTAAGGAATATATTTACAATATTTATTTAGCATTTTGTTATTCAAAAAATCTTTACTAACATCTCAACAAATCCATTTTCCAGGTCGCTCGCAGCGTCGCAACAAAAAGAAGAAACAAAAGGAAGTGGTGCCCAAGGTGTCCTTCACCCAGCTGATGAAGCTCAATGCCCCCGAGTGGCGCCTAATGGTGGTGGGCAGCATTGCCTCCGTGATGCACGGCTCCACCTTCCCGCTGTGGGGCCTTTTCTTCGGCGACTTCTTTGGCATTCTCTCCAACGGCGACGACGAGGAAGTGCGTCGCCAGGTGCTCAACATCTCGATGATCTTTGTGGGCATTGGCCTGATGGCGGGACTGGGAAACATGCTCCAGACATACATGTTTACCGCTGCTGGAGTCAAGATGACCACGCGACTAAGGAAGCGGGCCTTTGCCACCATTGTGGGCCAGGACATTGCCTACTTTGACGACGAGAAGAATTCGGTGGGGGCTCTCTGCTCTCGGCTGGCCAGTGACTGCTCCAACGTCCAGGGGGTGAGTTTTTTAAGATTCTTATTACCTCCCTACTGTTTGCTAATTTTGGAATCATTTTCAACAGGCAACTGGAGCCCGTGTGGGCACCATGCTCCAGGCAGTGGCCACTCTGGTGGTCGGCATGGTCGTCGGCTTTGTGTTCTCCTGGCAGCAGACGCTCCTCACGCTCGTCACCCTGCCGCTGGTCTGTCTATCGGTTTACCTGGAGGGTCGCTTCATCATGAAGAGTGCCCAGACAGCGAAGGCCGCTGTGGAGGATGCCTCCCAGGTGGCCGTTGAGGCCATTACCCACATCAGGACCGTCAATGGCCTGGGCCTGGAGCGCCAGGTGTTGGACCAGTATATCCAGCAGATCGATCGCGTGGACTCCGCCTGCCGGCGCAAGGTGCGCTTCCGTGGCCTGGTCTTTGCCCTGGGACAGGCGGCTCCCTTCTTGGCCTACGGCATCTCCATGTACTATGGCGGCATTCTGGTGGCCGACGATAAAATGGACTACGAGGATATTATCAAGGTGGCGGAGGCCCTGATCTTTGGCTCCTGGATGTTGGGACAGGCCCTGGCCTATGCCCCGAATGTAAATGATGCCATCCTGTCCGCAGGACGCCTAATGGAGCTCTTCAAGGCCACCTCCACGCAGCCCAATCCGCCGCAGAGTCCCTACAATACGGTGGAGGTGAGTTGTCATACGATTTTGGTTAAGACAACTTCTAAAATATCTTGAAATTTTGAATCCATCTAGAAATCCGAGGGAGACATTGTCTACGAGAACGTGGGCTTCGAGTACCCCACGAGAAAGGGCACTCCCATCCTGGAGGGCCTGAATCTCACCATTAAGAAGTCCACAACGGTGGCCCTGGTGGGTCCCTCCGGCTCCGGCAAGTCCACATGCGTGCAGCTGCTGCTCCGCTACTACGATCCCGTCTCGGGATCCGTCAACCTTAGCGGAGTGCCCAGCACAGACTTCCCACTGGACACGCTGCGCTCCAAGCTGGGCCTGGTGTCCCAGGAGCCGGTGCTCTTTGACCGCACCATTGCCGAGAATATTGCGTATGGCAACAACTTCCGGGATGACGTCTCCATGCTGGAGATCATCGAGGCGGCCAAGAAGTCCAACATCCACAACTTTGTGAGTGCCCTGCCCCAGGGTTACGAAACGCGGCTGGGCAAGACATCGCAGCTGTCCGGTGGACAGAAGCAGCGCATTGCCATTGCCCGGGCGCTGGTCAGGAACCCCAAGATACTCATCCTGGACGAGGCCACCTCGGCGCTGGATCTCGAGAGCGAGAAGCTGGTGCAACAGGCCCTGGACGAGGCCCGCTCCGGCCGCACCTGCCTAACAATTGCCCATCGCCTGACCACCGTGCGGAACGCGGATCTCATCTGCGTGCTGAAGCGCGGTGTGGTGGTGGAGCACGGCACCCACGACGAGCTGATGGCCCTCAACCGCATCTACGCCAACCTCTACCTGATGCAGCAGGTGGCGGGCTAAGCTGACTCAATGTGGACGAAGTTGTTGGGTGATACAAATTAGGCTTTAATTTAGTATGTACACTAGGCTAGTAGAACGTGTTGAAAAGTATTAAGACCAAATAGAACGAATATTCTTAACCAAGAACTAAAGGCGACTATCCACCAGGGGGCCGGGATTGGCCAGGGCATTGCGTCGCTCCTGGATGGCGAAGGTAAGCTTTCGAAAGGGTCCCAATGGCAGGCCAAGCGACTTGAGGTCCGCCTCCGTGAGGAGCATCAATGTCTCCAGGTCGATCTCTTGCTTCTGAAATCTGCAATGCACAAAAGAGGGTATATTCAGGAATCTTCAACCCAAACTCCCAGGATCACTCACACTGGCAGGTACTCCTCCAAGGCCCAGACGGCCAGGAACCGCTGCAGGGCACTGCCCGCCGACTCCCGGTCATCGTCATCATCATCGTCGCTGTAGATGTCGTGTCCTCCGCCCTCGGAGTCTGTGTCGTCGGACAGGTTCAGGTACAGACGGCCCTTGCCACCGCCAGCTCGCGGCTTTGGAGGATTGCTGCCCGCATTCCGCATCGTGGACGTGGAACTGGTGTCCGTGTGCAGTTGCAGCTGGCTCAAGGCGGCGGTCACTGATCGCCTAAAGGCAATACTGCCCAACATGGTGGGTCTATCGAAGAGTCCCACGGGTCGCTGCAGGGTCATCTCCTCATTCAGTTCCTGGGCCAAGGGACCATCGCCCAGAATATCCGGTTGCGAGAAGGATCGCGCCAAGGCCGAGCTGTAGCCACTGCGATGGTCGTTGTTATCCGGTTCATCGGCTTCCAGGCACTCGAAGACATCGCTGATCTTACCGCGCTTGCCCACGCTGTCCTCGTTGGAGCTGAAGGTGCCCACATACATCACCTCAGAGTCCCGCTGCAGGCCCGTCAGCGAGGTGATTGTTCGCTTGCCATCCGGCTCCAGTTCACGGACCTTAAAGTCCCCGTCGCCAGGGGACAGCTTCGAGTGCGGACACGAGCTGGTGTGCTGCTTCTGGGCCTGTGACGGTCTCTTCTGGACTGTGCCTGCTCGACTGGCTATCGTAGAGCCGCCACTGCTGCTGCTCCCGCTGCCCACCAGATCGCTAAACTTGGTGGGTGCCGGCGGCGGAGGCGGATGATCCCTGGCCGGCTTGTTCAGATTGCCCTGGCTGGACCAGATCTTCTGCTTGAGCGTGGAGAGCATATTCCCCGACTTGCTGGGTCCGCTGGGCGGACTGTGGTCAGCGTACTCGGGATCCTGGCGCTGCTGCTGCCGCTTCATGTACTCGCGCACTCGCTTCTCGCAGCTCTTCTCGGCCAGCTCCTTCAGGGCCTTGGACTTTTTTCTGGTCAAAAATAAAAGGAAGACTTTTGAGAAGTTGTACTATAAGGTTGAGCTTACTTACTTTTCGTTGGCCTCAAAGTTGGCAGTGGCCACGTCCAGGTAACGCAGGATTTCATCTCTTCCATTGATGGCCGCCAAGTCCTTTGCGCTGTGCTTGTCAATGTCCAGGGCGTAGATGTTGACACCAAACTTCACGAGAAAGTCCACGCAGTGCAGATGACCCTTGGCGGAGGCCAGGTGCAAGGCTGTATTCCCGAATTGGTCGCATTTGTCGGGGTCACCACTTTCAAGGAGACGGAAAAGTATTGATGAGAAAGGATGGAAATAGTAAGTAGCTCACGGGACTCACCCCCTTCCGCACAGCAGCCGCAGCGCATCTAGCCGCCCCTCGAAGGCGGCCCACATCACCGGCGTCATGGAGTCACTGTCCTTGGCATTGGTGTCCTTCCTAGTGGCCGCCGCAAGCACATCCAGCAGCCCATCTTTAGCGGCTCTGCAGGGGTTATCAGAGGCGTTAATGAGTCTTGTGCATGCCGCGGGGAAGCGATAAGATAGAGCCAAATTAATTGCATGTACTCACTTGTGAAACCGATCCGAAGACATCTCGAGACTGTGCTATCTATCAATCAGACGGGCGCTGGAAATTCTCGTATCGAACTGGAACTGAAAGGAACTAAAAACCCCTGTGAATAGGCTTTGAAGCGTACTTCCCATCACATATTTAACATTCATTAGCATTATAAGGAGAGAAGGTAGCCATAGACCTATTGGATATTGAAGGGATCATGTCTGCCCAAGGCTCTACACTGAAGGAGGATCAGCTGAAGCAAGAGATTCTTAGGGAGGACATAAACCTTCCTTTTGGGGGTTCTGGCTTTAATCCAGTTGAGTTTCCTAGCTTCCAAATGGAATTGGGCTTAGTTTCCGGTAGCGTCATCCAAGTGCAGGAACTGGAGATTAATAAAGAGCCGCTGAAGCAGAAGAGTCTGCTGCACAAGTCCCCTCTACAGGGGCTCCTCCAATGCAGGTCCAGTGTCGAGGAATGGAAGGGGCACTTCGACTATTCAAACTTTGTTTTCACTTTTCCTTGTTGCTGGCATAATTACAAAACGGTTAATCGCTCAAAAGTGGACGCAGCAGTGAAGAACCCGGTAGTGAAAAAGCAGCCGCTGAAACACAAGAGCCTGCTGCAAAAACCCAAGCTTATGTGCTTCCAGGGAAAGTCCAAGGGCAAGTCAAAGGATTGGATAAAGGAAATCGTAAGCGTTAAGAGAGATAATTCGAACCTGCTGGTAAAATCTAAACTTAACTGCCGCCAGGGAAAGTCGAAGGCCCATTCTGGAGAGTGGATTGAAAGCATTCTTAGCAATCAAGAGGAAAATTCAAGCTGGGTTAGAACCAACCTGGGTTTCAAGGACAAAATAATAAAATTTCCTGATACTACGAAGATCTATGATATGAAGGCCCTCAAGGATGAGTGCGAGAATATGCAGAAGGAGAAACAGAAAGCTCAGAGCCTCCCTTATGACTTTCATGACCTGATCCAAGAGTGCGAAAATCTCGAGGGGGAAATTTACGAGTCACGTACTCCTCCCTATGGATCACGGTGCCAGGATTCCAGGGAAGTAAATGCCAATGAGCTGGCCGCCTACATGGACAACATGCTCCAAATACCCAGAAAAATGTCGGTCATGGCCAAAGCTATGTATACCTAATGCATAATACTTGGAAATGTATCGTACCATCATATATTTTGTGATTTAAGGGTTATTAAAAAAAGTTTAAAATGTCCGACACGTTTTTGTTTTATATTTTTTGACTTTTACTACTTTCTTCGATTGATATCGTAATGGAAAACAGTTATAATTGACTTTAAATTCTAACTTCAGATTAAGTTACTGGCTTATATTATCTGTATAATTATCTTTAGATTTTTCAGTTAATAGATATTAGTTTACAGTATCTGAAATACATTTAGATCAAGTTAAGAAAATTATAATATTACTAAGAAAATAATAAAACGTATTTTTTGATTATTTACTTTGCATGTACCCCGATTTCTTCGAGTGACAACCGTGTTGGGAAGATGAGCCGACGAGTTGTCCGTTAAGCAGATTTCATTTGTTGCCCTTTTTCCCCAGCGTTCACACGTTGTAAATTAATAATCCAAAAAGAAACAAAAAAGAAAAGTGTGTCTTCGGCCGGAGAATCGCACGCGCACTCACACGCTTAGCCACATACGCGCACTACCAACGTCAGTACATACACAAGTCGAGCTAGAGTTGGCTTACATATCGGGCTCAAGCCCAACTCTCAACTCTCAACTACCAACAGCATAACAACGACTGCCCCAAGTTCAGTCAACCTTGCGCTGGCTGGTTTTCAATTGCCCAAAATGCCGAAAATCAGAGGGCAGTCGAGCATTTTACCATGGATATACACACGACGGTCTGCACCGTAAATAAACAGCACAAACAACACATATATTTCGGTGCGGATCGAGTTTCTGCTGTCCCCGTTCATGACCGCTTTTCACATGCACAAGAGGTGGGATTTTCCCACTTGACACTTTTCTTTTTCGGCCAACCGAAAGTTTTCTTTTTCCTTCGCGATCGGTAGAATATGCATTGCAGCAGCACTTACCCGGAAGCACTTTCTACCACTCCGACTCCATGTTGTTGAATGAAATTGTTAACTTGGCTCAAACTTCGGCGCGCTCACCTTACGGGCAGTGAGCGATAAAAGTATGCTTATAGGTAACGGGTTTCTAAGGTAACAAACCCGATAAAAGTACATAAGATATAATTTGTGGAGCCTGAAAAAATATTGCTTTTAACTTTTAAGTACTTTGTTAATTTAACAAATTTATGCATTAATTTAATTTTTCTAAGAATTAGGATATTTGCCATAAAAATTCATGATGAACCATTTATTTTTAATTTATATCCTTATAAAGTCAAACAGCAAACACCTTTTTTAGCGTTATTTTCTGGTATAAAGCTACCATTTAATATTCTCACATAACATGAATTAGTTTGTAAATCCGTTAACTTTCATCGCCCACTTTAGCTCTCTCTCTCTCCAGCAAACAATAACAAACTCTCGTTGACTATCGAGTAGATTATCGATAGTGCAGCCCTAGTTCCGAATCAAATGGTTAACTAATTATTCGAATTTTGTTTTCCCCCCAAATTTAGGGGTTTTTTAAAATTTAATTAATACAATTCATGAATACTAAAAAATCTCAATATTGGGCACCGATGCTGGTGAAATAAAAAATGTATCACAGATAGCCATGTCGCTTTTAAGCTTACCCTTTTCCAATGTCTCTGTTCAAGAGCACTTTCAGTATTCAATGTAGTACAAAATAAATTAAGAAGTAAAATAACAACCAAAACCGCTGATACTCTCTACGCATTAACAACAATTGCAACAACTTTGAACCAAATTAACAAATGTACAAAACTTTTTGTGAACGAGGAATTTTTAGATGTTCTCGATGTAAATGTATAAAAAAACATTAAAATAAAGTAACAATAAGGTGTTTCTTATATTTTTGAAATTGACTGCTTTTTGAAATGTCGGGGGAAAACTGGATTTGTTAGGGGAAAATTTCAACCTTTTGGATTTTTTAGTGAGAGAGCCTAATTCTCATCTGGCAACACTGGTTCCGATTGGAGTCTATCGATACATTTTAACAAGTGAAAAACGGAGGAAAAATAGTTAATAAAGTCGTTTAAACATTAAAGTAAAACTGCAAATGCAATGTGCTAAAGAGAAGATGTGAAAAGCGCCGACCACGACGAGCACAACCAAGCCCGATTCGTGGTGGTGTGATTGCTGCAGCAGTTGCAGCTGCACATGTACATATATGTATACGCGTGAGGGCCACAGCCACACGTATACACAGACACCAGATGAGTGTGCGTTTGCGTAGGAGGCATCAAAATAATAACAGCAGCAGCAATCGCAGTAGCAGTAGAAACAAAGAATCACTGGAGAACTGGAACTGGGGACGCCAGCGGGAATCGCAGTGCCAACGTCGATGCCCAGTAAATAGGGCCAGCGGGAGTCACTACCACACCAACAATATAAGCGGCCTCCAACAATCACACTCTCAAGTGTCACCCAGAAGTTAACACACAAAACTGGCAGCCAACGCGAGCTCTTCCTAGGGCAGCCCGGGTAGGAGCAGCCAGGGGTCAGGAGCCAGGAGCACCCCGCCCGCACTATGGGCAATTGCCTGAAATGCTTCCAGTCTGCCGCCGAACAATCGTTGCCAACGAACGCCTCGTCCCCCAATTCCAATTCCAACTCCAACGCCTGCCCGGCGGCCACGAGCCTGGCCAACTGCTACGACTCGGTGGGCACTAATCCCAATGCCAACGAGCGCTGCGCCCTCTACAACGACCGGCCGCGCGGTGAGTATACCGTCCATATGGATGGATTGTTGCAGTAACCGCCTGGTTCTAAGGTCGCCTCCCATTTCCGTTCCTCCCCTCAGAAACCGATGAGCTGCTCTCTAGCCGAACTCCACTCAAGCCAGCAAAAGCAAACAATTGTGATACTAAGCGTAATAGTTTTAAGTCTTTAGGTTTGCTTAATGGCACTGCGCCCACCATGAGCGATATCATAACAACTGGTGAGTCAGCAACCCCTCTTTGATAAAGTACTACTCACACGTTTCCTCCTCCCTCAAAAACACGAACGCTAACGCACACAGCTGTCAAGGAGTCCATGGAGGTGTCGCACCAGAGCCTGAACCAACTATACGACGTGTACAAAGATCCGGACGACGAGGACATGATACTCACGGACGGCATCGAGCGCCTGTGCAATGACCTCAACTATCAGCCCGATGAGTTCGCCATACTCGTCCTGGCCTGGTGCCTGGATGCCTCGCAGATGTGCCGCTTCACCAAGACCGAGTTCATTGAGGGGCTGATAAAGATGCGGGCGGACACAATAGAGAGCATCCGGCTGCGGCTGGAACAGACAATTGAGATGCTCAAGGCGGACGCCGAGATGTTCAAGCAGCTCTACCGCTTCACCTTTCGGTAGGAGGTTGCCTGCGCCAAGGGAATCCGTGCAATGCCTAATATCCATTTTTTTTTTTAGCTTTGGCCTGGAGCCCGACCAGCGCGTCCTCTCCCTGGAGATGGCCATCGACCTGTGGAAACTAGTGTTCACTGTACAAACACCTGATCTCTTCTCCAACTGGATACACTTCCTCGAAAAGCACCCGAATATTCGCCGCATACCGAAGGATACATGGAACATGTACCTCAACTTTACGGAACAATGTGATATACAAAATTATGACGACACCGAAGCATGGCCCAGTCTCTTCGACGACTTTGTCGACTACGAAAAGAACCGAGCGCTGGAGTCGGCGGGCATCCATGACGATGACAACAACAACGACGATCCCCTGCAGAGCCGCTGCAAGCCCGAGGACCCACATCGGGTCTCGTAGTAGCAGCAGCAGTATCTTCCACACTCTTCAGGGCCACAAGCAACGTTCAACTCGCCAATATAGAAATAGCACATGTACATTTTCACTCTCCCTCGATTACTAGCTCTCTTGCTGCTGTTGCTGCTTAAGTTCTCGCTAAGGAAGGAAACAGGAAGGAAGGGAAAACCACACACGAATAGCCACTGAAAACGAACGATGCGGTGCTGGCGCTGCTTGAGGACTCCTCCTCCAACTGCCATCAGTTATTATGGGAAACATTTTGGCCGGAGCAACGGACGCATTTGTTTATGTAATTAAAGACTTATCGAGACAAGAATTTCGCAAAAGCTCAATCAACGGAAGAAGTAAACACATGTGTATATACATATAACTAAATGACTTTGCAGGCGGAGCAAAAGGCGGACCGTATATAATAATACTTAGCGACTAATTGATGTATTATTTTAACAACAAACAAGATTGCAACATTTTACGGCACTTACCTATATTTAAATGCATACAATTACATACTTAACTGTAAGTAGTGGATGTGAATTAAATAAAAGCAACTAAAAGAGGAAATCAAGCTGACTTATGTGGTTATCTTAATTAAAGCAAATTAACCAGTTCCAGTTTGAATCCAGCGCCCGCGGGGTGATATCGATTTTTTGTTCGGACCGATAACTGCAATCTGGTCATCGAGTTAGCTCGCGCACACCAGTTCTGTGTATCGATACTATCGCGAGTGAACGAGCCAGCTCTAAAAGTTGCTATTTTGCCTGATAAAAATTCACAAAATCATTGCGAGAGCCTTCGAAATCGTCGCCCGTGAGCCTGCTGTGAGGGGAATCCCAGTGCTGTCGTAACCAAGTGCCCGCGAGGCGGACATGAAAACCGCCGCCAGGACATCGCACCACCAGCAGTGATTCACGGCGTTGACATTGAAAAACAAATGCAATGCCAGCGCTCGGGGCGTGAGCAGACGGAAGGGGAGCAGGAAGGAGCAAGGATACAGCCTTTGGGTCGATCGAAGCAGCCCCACTGACCGACCATCCGGAGCCCCGAACGACAAGATGCCCTGCGAGAGCTGCGGTGTCGAGTTCACCGTCTTTCGTCGCAAGCGCGCTTGCTTCGACTGCAAGTGAGTAATAATGGCATTCCATGGCCATGTCGGGGATTCCGGGGAGTGACATTCGATATGCCTCACGGCCTGACTTGCCTCCTCTCCCGCAGACGCTACTACTGTGCCAACTGCATCGTGGCCAGGCGCTGCCAACGATGCTCCATCTTTGCCCAGCGCCCGCTGCTCAGAACGGATCTGCTGAAGCTCAAGCCGAAGGACCTGATCTTCTATCTGCAGTCCAAACACATTTCCACTGAGGGCTGTCTAGGTGAGTCATGCCGGTCTTCAGTTACACGGTTTCTCGGATTACCCAGACGCTGAATTGCAGAGAAAGAGGAGCTGGTCGGACTGGTGCTGGCTCATGTGGCCCAAATGGACACCGGACGCGGCTCAAACGCCTCCGCCAATAGTCCGGGCCGCGGGCAGGCCAACCCCATCGACAACCTCAAGCAGTCGTGCCAAAACTTCTTCACCAACCTGACCGACAACCTGAGCGACTCGTTCGCCGCGTTCGATTCGAAGGCTAGCACCAAGCCGCCGGAGAACAGGCAGCACGCCGAGGCGCCCTCACACATATTCGAGCAGCCGCGGGTGTCCACGCGCGAGATTCCCACGTACGCCAGCTCGGTGAACGGAGAGTCAGGCAGCGGCTCGGTCCACGTCCAGCCATCGGCCACCGTTAATGGGGGCAGCCAGAGCAGCAGCAGTCCTTCAACTTCCACGCCGGCATCGAGCAACCGCGATGCCAACGGCTCCCCAAGCAGCCCCAGCCACAGCGACAGCCGGGCCCGCGGGTCCCAAGAGTCCACTCAGGGCCAGGCCGCCAATGACGACATTCGTGATATCAAGTCCGACGACTGCGAGTGTTCAGACGACGAGATTATAGCCACGTTCAGCGAGCGCGTGTCCCTGTCGCTCCGAACCGACACCAGTGTCCCGCCAGTGCCGAACCCTGATGCCGCCCTGGAGGCG
Source organism: Drosophila ogumai (assembly GCA_018904815.1). Lineage (NCBI taxonomy): Eukaryota > Metazoa > Arthropoda > Insecta > Diptera > Drosophilidae > Drosophila > Drosophila ogumai. The sequence continues at coordinate 10,601 of JAEIIJ010012114.1, read as the reverse complement.
GCCGTAAATGGCCCTGGGGGCCTAGAAACTGCCAACAACAGCAGTCCGGTCTGCTCCAAGCCGGGCTCGAGCAGTTCCAAGGCGGATGCCTCGTCGCAGTCTAGTTTCGAGGAGCTGGGAGCCATCGGCGGCATCTCTGACGAGAGTAAGGCCACCACGGACACCAACAGCAGCCACTTGGATCAGTGGCAGGTGCTGGAGGTGAACAGGATCGAGGCTGTGGACGCGACGCCAACCACGAGTGCCGCCGAGGAGATTCTGGAGGTTACTCTGCGAAGCGGCAGACCGGCTCCTGCGGAGGACGGCCGTCAGGAAGGGTGCGTGAGTACCCAGGCCCGAAACATCGAGCAGCGTCCGGCCAACCCTACTCCAGCGTCACATCCCGCCGTGCCGCAGCGCACTAAGAAGGTGACCCGGCGCCGTTCCGATGGCTACTTGAATCGCCGCCACCACTCCAGTGATGAGGAGTCGCCGGTGGCACCCGGTGGACCTGGCCTAAGCCTCGGGCTGTCTACGCTGAGCGAGCAGCCCGAGCCCGGCCTGCACGCGCACTCCCATCGCAACAGCTGCCAGCGCTGCGGCAAGAACAAGACAAACATCCGTCGGCATGTGGAGAGAATGCGGCGACACCTGGAGAACTCGCAGATGTCCGAGGAGGACATAAAGCGCGAGCTTCAGGAGTTCCTCACGTACCTGGAGCAACGTACCAAGTCGGTGGAGGCCTCCGAGTCCGGTAGCCACGCCGTTTCGCCTCTAAGCGTGGACGCGATCAGCGTGGCTGCCGGCGGAAGGTCGCCAGACATGCCCATTACCCCGACCATTGAGTTCTCGCCAACGCAGGAGGACGACATTCGCTGGGACGACGAAGGCATCCATGTGTATGCGGCACCCTCGGACTATGAGCCCGCCGCCTGCATTGATTCGCGCTTCGTAAACTTGGAAGACTTTGAGGACTTGTAAGTTCGGCCCGACTCCCTTTAGGAAAGTCGAAAGTCAAGTGTTCTTTTTTATTTGCAGAAAAGACTTGGAGGCATTGACGGTGAAACAGTTGAAGGAGGTGCTCATGCTGCACCGCGTCGACTACAAGGGCTGCTGCGAGAAGCAGGAACTGCTTGATCGCGTCAGTAGGCTGTGGAAAACCATGCGGGAGGCTCCAGGTAAGGGTGTGCATGCAATCTGAGGCAATATTTATTTAATTTACCACTTTTTCCCGTTCAGCTGTGGAGAAACTGGCCACGGATGAGCTGTGCAAAATCTGCATGGACGCGCCCATCGAGTGCGTGTTCCTCGAGTGCGGCCACATGGCCACCTGTACCAGCTGTGGCAAGGTGCTCAACGAGTGTCCGATCTGTCGACAATATATCGTACGCGTCGTACGATTCTTCAGGGCGTAAATTGTACAGCAGATCCCCGGATCCCCGCGGGACTACAACGTATTAGTTTCCTTAATCGACGCGCGTGCAACCATAATAATAATGTGTAATCATAATTTGTATGTTTTGGTTCTACCAAGTATGTAGTACGTTGCCAGTATATACGCAGATACCGCTTTTAAAGTGTATTTATCTATTTCCAAAATGTGAAATACTTTGCTATTTATTTTGTTTGTTCTTGTTGTTAGTGTAAAAGAACCGAAAGGTTATCTCTAGACAAACTAACATTCCTATAAGCCGCTTAAAGAAGATTTAAATCTGTTATCAACAGTTGTGAAAACAAGAACTCTCTAGATGCGAGCATTTAAACAATAAATATTTTCAAATAGCCAGTTCTCTTTTCGAGCCCCTGGAATTGGGGATTTCCCCCCTAAACAGAGCTGATTGAGGTGCGCTGCGTGGGCTCATAAAAGTATTATCAAAAGTGACTGTTGTGGTCACGAGAAATTTTCCAATTGGTTGTTAGTGTGTATTGTCTGTCTGTGTTTTGGTAAAAGTTTAACCTTTAAGCAACAAGTGCTTGGCCTTTAATTTTTTTTTTTTTTTTTTTTTTTTTTTTGCCAATTTCCATTCAGTAATATTTAATTACAATCAAATTCGAGGCCAAGCCCTTTCCATTTAATCTAAGGTCTTTAGAGGGTATACAGGGCATAATTACAGCCTTTTGTAAGGTGTTTAGTATGAGGACTTTAAGCAGAATGACTCTATAGAACAATGGATCCTTTTTATGCTAACCAAAAGTAATTATTTAACAGAGATAATCATTTTGAGAGGGAGCGGATATAGTATTTAATGTTTGTTTCGCAATTTATATTTTTATAAATATCCCATTTGTTAAGAATATTTTGTTGAAGTTTCCTTTCTTTTGAGTTTTTTAGGTTTAAATAGAAAAACTTAAACTTATAATCAATATCATTAATTGTTCTTTGAAATGTTCCGAATGGAATTACGAGCTCTAACTTAGGGCGTTACATATATTCAATAGGTCCACCATTTGGTGAAATATTGTTTACAACAAATTTATTTTATTATCTCCGAATTGCTTTTTTGCTATCTCCAAAGTTTCACGATGATTGCTTGTCTATTTCCTAAAAAAAAAAAATCACGAAAATGCCTACATATGTATATCCCCCTTAGAGCGATCTGTACACGATAACTCAAAACCTACTATGATTATTCTACAGGTCAGGTCGGACTTTTTAAATTCTTTATTTGATTGTTTTTAATTTCCCAAGGTAACTTAATTTTTAGTCAAAATTCAGGGTCTTGATTTCCCACTTCGCCTTTAATGCACCAATTTTAAGAAGACATCTCTCCTTAGGGGAATAAAGACATTATGCTAACTAATTACTATTCGGAGACATTCCAAATACGCTCTTTTCAAACCAGAAATAATTACTTCACAGAGACATTTCCCCATAGAGAATTTGAATCCTTTTATGGTAGCCATGTAGCCTCTCATTAGAACCATGAACCATGAACTTCTAAGCTAATCAAAAGTAATCACTTTAAGGTCGTGTTTTCTACAACTTTTGCTTGGGAAATCCCTGCCCTTCTAAACGTAAAGCAGTAGACTTGATAAGCAGAGCTTTGAAAATAAAATTTTCTCAGAATCTATAAGAAATTTCGCATCGAAGCATTCCCATTTCACGCCCTAATTCTTCATCTCAAACACAAATCTCTTTTTTAAATACAACAGTCTTTAATCAGGTTAAACAGTAATCTAGGGGTAGTGACAAGAGCTGGGGGACAGCACACAATGACTAGAGACGGGGAAGAGAGAGACGAGGGGCAAACTGGAGCATCATCAGTTGCCAGTTCAAATTCTGTGCATGCGCAGATCCAGCGGCGACTCCACGTCCATCTTGACGTAAAAGTCGTCCTCGCCCTGGAGGTAACTGTGCTGGCGTTCGCTCAGCCAATAGCTGGGCGAGTACTCCGCATCCGGCTTGGGCTTCAGCGAGTAGTCGCTGGGCTCGTTATTGGCGTCGTCGTAGTAGCGGGCGGAGGTGGAGGAGCAGGTGGACTCTACGCTGCCGGCGGCGGCGGGCAGGCACATGAAAGCGGAATCGCTGCTGGCTTCGAGAAGGCGGGGCATGGCGTGCGTGGGCAGGGTGAGGGGCTGGCTGGCGATCAGGTGGATGCTGTGCTTGAAGGTCTTCACGTGCTTGCGCAGGGACGAGGGATCGGTGTAGCGCTTCTGGCAGCCAGCCACCTTGCACATGTACGGCTTCTCCATGGAGTGGGTGCGCGTGTGCTTGAAGCGATCCGAGGAGTTGGAGTACGCCTTCTGGCAGCCCTCGAAGCTGCACTTGTAGGGCTTCTCTCCGGAGTGCGACCGGATGTGAATCTTGAGGTTCTCCGCCCGCGAAAAGGACTTCTCGCACAGATGGCAGCGGTGCGGCTTCTCCTTGGTGTGGGTGCGGGTGTGGACGAGCATCTTGTAGCGGGCATTGAAGCCCCGCTCACTGCGCTGGCATCCCCGCCAGCGGCAGTAGTAGAGTCCGTCGCTGATAGAGGCAATGGCATGCCGCTGGGTGACGTGCTGGGCAAGGGCCTCCAGTGTGTCAAAGACCCTGTAAATAGCCAAGAGGAGAATCGCATGTAAGTACAGATGTCAAAAAGTATGTTTCTTTAGTGTTAAGTTCTATTTATCTAATTACTGTTTATCTTGACTATAAAATCGATTTTTGGCCTTATTACTTTGATCTAAAATTGTATTATTATCGTCGCTATGAATCCACACAAAAGCTTTATCACAAAGTTCAGTCCACGAGTTCAGCCGTTTCCAGACGACGGCTGCTGGATTTTTCTGTTGAATCTGGTAATCAGTTTCAATGGTCAACTGCCTGGTGACCGAGTACTATATGAATATATGCAAGAACTGATCGAAATTATCTCGTTTCAAAGATTAATAAAGACAGGCTTTAAGGGAAAATATACTGGCAAGTTCCGGGAAGATTTAATTCTTAGTCATCAGTTGAATTGAATTCTTTTAAAATGTAAATATTTCCCGGCTTTTCTCTGTAAAGTATTACTCTCTTGATGTTGAGTTGTTTAACTCCTCTCCTGGCTACAATATTTTCTCCCTCTGTTGACTGAATAATCCCCCAGTAAAGACTCCGATTCTTACCTATCGCACTCGATCCAGTTGCACACAAAGTCGTGGCTGGTGCCACACTCGCTGGCACTGCTGCAGGACTTGCTGTCGTCTTGGTACTCCACGGGACTGCTGGGACACATCTCGTCCTTGTGGCCTTGGGCCTTCATGATGACGGACTCGCTGCGGTGGTGACGGTGGGCGGCGGGCGAGAGCTGGGCTTGGCCGGAGCCGTATCCGGTGGCTGGACGCGGCGGCGTTATGGGCGGCGTTGGAAACCTGATGTGCTGCATCTGCTGGTGCTGCGGCTGGTGATCCGCCAGCCAAGTGCCCGGGTCCGGTGAGTACGGAGCTATGTACGGTGGGGTGTTGTACGGCGTGTAGTAGCCGGCTGGCGGCTCGTATATCGGGCCTCTGGCCGGGCCGCTGTTGAAGATTGACTTTTGTACTATGATATCCATGGTGGGAGCAGGGTTTCAGAAGAAGATTGGGAGACTGGTGCTCTCGCTAAGGCGCTCGGCAATCGAATGAGCCGCCCGCCTGCTGGCGTTCGGGTAATATGCGAAACCCGGCCGCTGATAAGAACAGCCAGACGGACATGGTAGTAGCCTCTTATCAGCGCCGAAGGCTGCAGACGGGCCAGGGGAGCACGGTGCTGGCTGTCGGAACCAAAACACTAGAGAGCCGAGCGGAGCGGAGCAGGTGCGTGCGAGCGGACGCGGTGGAAAAAATCCAGACCCAGACTGGGGCAAATGTGGATCTGGGGCAAAAGCACACACTACGTGAGTGTAACTCCGTGCTGGGTGTGGGAGGGCCGGGGGGCAGGAGAAGCCGGGTGGCGGTCTGGGTGCGCTTATCAACGCACAAGTGGAAAACCAGCAAGCCAACCAGCCAATCCTGCATGTGTGCGCCCGATGATCGCTCTTTGGGGGGCAAGCGTTATCGCCGCAGTGCCGTCTGCCTGACTTGCACTTCGTACCGCAAAGCGAATTCCCCGCCAGCACAGCCCCACCTCCGTACCAGGCAGCTCGCCCTCCGCCCCTCGAGCCCCTCCCGCCCTTGTCCCTAACTCTGGCCCAGGTAGTACGTCAACTTCGGCACCAGCTGTGCCCTCGGAAAAGGCAATGGGTACTTTTGTGGCGACAACATTGTGTGTTCGGAAGTGAGGGTGAAGTCCAGAAAATCTAGAAAAGTCACTGTGCGGTCTAAGTTTCTATAGATTCTAGAATCTAGAATAAACAACCCTGAGCAAGATCACAGAGTCGCTTTATCAATTACCATTGGTACTTGGTACTTCCAGTTAATCATAATTATGATTCAGAAAAATTCAAACGAACAATCAAATTATACAAAACAATAATATGTACATTAAAAGTAGGAAAGTAATTCTTTTTAATAATTGGGCAAAACAAAATTGCCAAATTAATATGTAAAATTAAGATGGAAAATAAAGTAAACAAGAATGAGACTAGGTTTGGAAAGCCGAATACTTGTATACTTTTGCAGATTGCAGGGATACGAAATCGATAAATAAAAATCTATCCGAAAGGCATTTTTGTTCTGGTGTTTTTAAGATTAACAAAGCAGCACATTGGCTAGATTGACTCGGCTGTTGATGCTGATCAAGAATATATCTGTATGATTTATAGGGTTGATATAAGCAAGGGTATACAGGTGAAGTAAAAATTAAGCACCACTGATACAAATTAATTTATAAGATTTATATGGATTTTAAAGCTAAAATGTTTGCATAAGTTTCCAGATTTAATTATGAACAGGGATACGAAATCGATCATTATTAAGCCAACAAATTAATTCGGGAGGCAATTATGTAGGTTATTTGTATATTAATGAAGCAGTAAATTGGCTAGATTGACTTGACTGTTGATGCTGATCAAGAATATATTTGTATATAGGGTCGGAATAACCTGACAGTGACAGGGTTATAGTAAGAAGAATATTAATTAACAATATTTAAATGGATGGAATATTATCCTCGATTGTTGTTATTATTCAGAAAAGAATCTATTACAAATAATTATAATTATTATAATTAAAATATTATATTAATGATTCAGTACCAAAACCATCTTCAAGTGCCCAAAAAAGGCCATTAAGGCACGTCTTCAACGCCCAAAACTGCCTTGGGTATATCCAAACATACGTTTCTACTTACACATATATAATATAATTTATATATTTATACAATCCCTAGTAAGAGAATTTCATTCTTGGGTTTGGCCTGCGTTTCCACCTCAGTGTGTGGGTGCTGCTCCTGCGTCTGGAACACTGTGATAACATGGTTATCTCCAGTCAACAGACGACGACGACGCCACATGCCGCTGCCGCTGTTCCATATCTTGTGCCGAAAGTTTCTGCGCCATGACGTGAATGGCACGACGACGGGAAGCGGGAGTTCTGTGCTCCGCCAGCTCTGCTGGGTGCTGGTGGTGCTGCCGCTATCGACTACGGCAGTGGCTATCAGCGCTATCAGGCGGCGCTGTCTGGGCCCGTGATTCACACACTGGCGGAGCAACCTTCGCTCCACCTTCGTGTGTGTTGCCCACCCCCGATTCGGACGTAATCCGGCCACCCTGCACGGGCCACCGAGTGGGGTCTGGCGGCGGCTTACGTAAAGACAACATGACATCAGGGACATTGATAAGCCCTTGCCCTCTATCAGCGTTGTAACAGGTGGACTCATTGCCATTACCAGTGATCAGTACTCAGACCCCACTACCAGTCCCTCGATTCCCCCTCAGTGGAACGGAACAGATTTGGAATCATGATTTATAAATAGATAGGGAATCAGACCACAGAGCGCGCCATCATCATAATAAGCCAGCGGAGCGAAGTACAGTCGCGCGTGGCGAGGTCAGTTCAGCGGAATCTTCCAGAGCGTGGCCTTGGACGCAGATGAAGACGGCGATGCCTGATGATGAAGGACCCCGGCCTAACCTAATTTTTATGTTTGCCAAGCGCTCGCCGCTCGTTAAATCACCGAAAATCAACGGGAGGAAAAAAATCCGGATTTTCTGGCACCGCCAGCCTGAACTTTGTATGGCGCGCGAGCGTGCCCATCGATAAGACGGGATTGTCTCTCTCCATCACCCCCAGATCCCCCTCAGATCCAGCGACCTGCCTCCGTGTTCTCCCCCCCTTGGACATTCCCAGGGTCCAGCGGCAGAAGCTCTCCGGAGTCCGAGCTGATAAGGCTTTTATAGTACGAGGAACCGCGAACACACATTGGCGAATATTTCTGTTGGGGATCAGAGGAGGAGGAGGAGCGTGTACGCTTATTAATTTTCCGTGGTCCGAATCTCGGCGTAAATAAAAACAAATCCGAAGCACCCAACTGGGCGACAGACATTCAAGGGATCGGAATCGGTATCCGGATCGATCCGGATCGCAGGCAGCCGGGCGGGATGATGTTTCAATATTTCTATCAAATTAACAACACTCGACCGATAACCGGCGGGGTCTGGATGGCTGGCAAAGGTGGCCCGGTCTGGTGGTGGCCGATGGCGATAAGCCCTGCTGGAGCGGATTGCCGCTGGCATGGGATCTCTCAACCACGCCGTGGGCGTGCGCTCTGCTCGGGTTGTTTTCTTTTTATCACCGCAATGCAGAGATGCAGCGATGGAGCGATGGAGCGACAGAGAAGGGTCCAGTCCAAGTCCAGCCAGTGTTATCGGGTCGCGGTGGAACCCACTGGGAGCTGATACGGGAGCTGGCTGACTGACTATGCTCGCCGCGGAAGGCTAATTGCTTTGTTGCCGCCAAGCGACAGACATCCAAAGTCCATCATGCCCAGACCCGGGCTTGCCAGTCATCACTCCCTGGGACACGGACACTCGAGCACGGTCACACCGGGCATGCATCTGCGGCATGGAGCTGCGCCGCCATCATCTGCACCATCCATGGATGGTTTATTACAGATTTTCGGGCGACTCGGAACTATTATTTATACGCCGCTTATCGCCAGACAGAGTCTGATATGGCCAAAAAGGAAAAAAAAACATTCCAGACATTCGTGGGAGCCCACACAACAGACCCCGGAGCCCAGACCTTCCGGCAGGGGCTCTATTAATACACCCGTTCAATGGGTGTTGCTATTTAGGAGCATATCGCTCCCATTGCTTCAGTTACCACTGCTGGCCTGCTGATACGCCTCTGACAATATCTCGTCTAGACTGGGCATTATGAGGGGCACAGCACAATTTGTTTGTTTTTGTTTCGTTTCCTAATTTACTGGATTTTTTGCCATAAGCGGAAAAGTTTTCAATGGTACGTAAGTGTGTTGAATTTCCAAACAAGAAGCCGCTGGGGGCTTTTTTCCTTGATATACGACTGACATTCTTGGCGGGGGTAATTCAGACTTCAGGCTAATCGCGCGATTTAGATTTACGATTGGCGTTGAAGCAGGAAGTCTGAGAATGCCCATAGAGAAAGCCACGAGATGGTAATTCTGGTTTTACAAAGTTTGTTTCAATTGAAATATTTATGCTCGATATCAGCACGTAGAGAAATGCTGATTCAAAAGAACCACAGAAATTAGATATCAATAATGAGATTTTGCGGCAGTCATGCAGGAAATGACTTTGTCTTTTTTGGGAGTATGATACACAATTCAAGGAGACTATTACACATAGAGAGTACTTTGAAATTTAATTTTACTATTTTATTATATATTATTATATTCAAATTTTCGTATTATTTTTGTTTACTTCGGAAATCGCATTTTTTAATAATTTTAATTATCTAACCATATATAAAATGTAAACAATTGACATTTTTTTTCAAAATTTTTAACAATATAATGTTAAGGTTTTAACGACTTTAGACTTAAGCTTGTTAACCATTTGATTTTTTCTTCAGATTTCACAACAACTAAAACAAGCGCATTATAAGGACTTTAAGTCGATATTTTAAAATAAAAAATGATGGGTAAATCAGGTTTTAAATAACCTTTTAAAAAAAACCAACAAACGAAAAAAAGACTTTTTTTGCGGATTTGCCAAGACTGACTCGGCTGTTGATTCTTATCAAAAATATATAGGATCGGAAATGACTCCTTCACTAACATTTTAATACCTACCAAGTGATCCTGATCTTAAATTAATGCAAACTTAGCAGACTCCCAAAAAGCATCATAATCTATCCAAAGTTTAAAATTTAAAACAAGTCAGCTTGAAATTGATACAAATAAAACTCACTTATCATTTGTACAAATTACTTGCAAAGATTTTCGATAATTTGGAACCAAAATTTATGCCAATCATGGTCAAAACCGATTAATGAATTTGGTTATAACTGTAACTATAACTTTTTACCTGTACCGTAATAGAAATTAGAATTTTAAGTTTTTAATTAAATTTCATTAATTAAATGCAGATCGAATATTAGGCGTAAAGCTTATAAATGTCATTTAAATACAATTGTTGAGATATTTCCTTGAAATTTCGTGATAATTTTATTGTTGATAACGTTTTGTAAACATATATGTATGTATTCTGCATAAATTCACTTTCAGAAGACACATTTTAAATGTGCTGCCCTGCCGATCATCACGTAAGCCAATTCAAACTTCCCTCAAAATAAGAGAATTGTTGATTAGAAATAAAGAACCATCTCTAGGCCACCTCTCACAACAAATTAAATGAAATGAAATTAAATGTATATGATTTGACTACTAAAACTTTGAGAGAGCAAAGAACGGATTATCTTCTCTAAACATATTTGAACGTATGTTAACTACTGAAGACACTTCGTCTTAATTGTTGATTTTGAAACACAAAATAAAAGTAACCACAAGTGGACCCTCATATTCGTCACGTAAACAAACTCAAAACAATTCCGTGGAAAAATCACCCAATGAGCCATCGGTGCAGCCTGCTAACTGACCTTCACGAACGAGATGGAACCGTGGTCAGCATGCGGCCGGCATGCGATCACTCCCCCAGCGGCTGACCTCCTCCGCCTTACACGGTGGGCACTATCGCGAGTCTCGACACACACAGAATTGATACGGCCAGCAGTCCAGCAGTCTGTAAACTTACTTAGGGCAA
>JAEIIJ010012104.1:0-28227 GCA_018904815.1 Drosophila ogumai | reverse complement strand
ATGTAGAGTGTTCGAAGGCGACCCGAACGCTGCTTCGGCAGCACCTTCGGCTCCGTTGCAGCCGAACCGATAGAGATATATCGATGTTGTTTTCAGACATCGATATTTTCCTAGAGAAAAAGGTAAAAATTTACGTCCTACAACACTTTACCCCGCGCAGTTGAATTTAAACTCACAAAAAAAAACGTTAATTTAAATACATGATTCTCACACTCAAAAGACAAAAATACTCGCTCTTCTTGATGTTCTGGAGGCCACATGATCATCCCCTTCTCATCCTTACTAATAAAATTAAGTTAATAAATAGTTAAAGAAGTCCCAAAAACGTCGACAAAAATCAAAAATCAAAACCCGTCTGGATTCCAACACTTAAATCACACACTAAAATTAAAATCAAAGAAGCTTTGATTAATTACATATAAACAATTTTTATTAAATACGATTTTTACATAATGCATACTTAGCATAAATGCGATCGATATTGTATTTGTATTTCTACGTGAGACTAGCCCCTCTAGAAATGGGCCTGATCGCTAGCTTTCCTTGCATTCTATTGCCTATCTCATTTTGCGGACATAATAGCCCGAAATCAACTCCAGGTCAGGTCCTACCAAACTTCGCACTTCTGAACTGGATTCATGGGGGAACCGTCTGGGCACTGGAAGTCCTTGGCAAAGTCCTTCATATTGCTGAGCGATCCAAGGACACGGAACTCGGATGGCGAATGCACGCCAGTTGTAATACGCATCTTAAGAGATTCTGAAAGATTACAATTTATTATAAAATATGTGTTAACTTTAAACTTAAATTGTAGAGCATTTTATTTAAAATTTAATATTAAATATTAAAGAATAACTGAATATTTGGGTTAACTCCTTAAATACCAAAGAATTTTAAAAGAAAATGTTTACTTTAATATATTAAATTAAAAAAAACACACACAAAACCAATTTACTTCTTCTTACCTTTACGGTACTTAGCACACCATGTCTGTCCGGCTGCTAACCAGAACATTTGTTCCGGAGTGTAGTCCAAGCCTGGAAGCTTCTTCTCCGGGCCGTGCTTCTGCGCCCACCGCCTGTACGCGATGTACGACTCCTTCACGCCACCATTATCGGCAATGTTCTCGCCTTGAGTGTTGATCCCATTAAGCTGTGAAAGGAATGTATCCTTTAAATCATACTCCACGGAATATAAAAGAATATCTTACATTCAGACCCGTGGCCTTTTCCGTGTAATTTCCATACTGCTCGATGATGCACTTCGCCTTGGCCAGATAGGCCTTCTGGGTGTCCGGCTGCCACCAGTCTCGCAGATTGCCCTTCACGTCGAACTGACGACCCTGATCATCGAAGCCGTGGGTGATCTCGTGGCCAATAACGTAGCCAATAGCGCCAAAGTTCATGTATTTGGGGCGCTGAGCGTTGAAGAAGTGTCCTTGCAGGATGCCGGCGGGGAATTCTATTTAACAATTGTTTAATATTTTAAAATATTTCTTTGTTATAATTTCTAGAATAATTTTTAATTCACTTACGTATACTGTTCTCCAGAGAGGAGTAGAAGGCGTTGACGATCGCAGGACGAGCATGTCGCACCCAATCCGTCTTGTTGACTGGCAAACGGAGTTTGTTGAAGGAGTAGTCCGTGCCGAAGATATTCATGCCCAGGAAGGACTCAAAGTACTTGTCGGGGTCAATATCGAGCTTGGCATAGTAGGTGGCCAGCTTCTCGTTGTCGAGCATCTCGTCCGGATAGCCGATGTGTGTGGCCATGCTGTGCAGCTTCTCCTTGGCCTCCTTCTTGGTCTTGGCATCCATCCAGATGACCTCGTCCAGGATGTCGTTGAAGACGTTGCGGATGTCGTTGACCATCTCCAGGGCATTGGCCTTCGAGTCCTTGTGGAAGTGCTTGCGTACGTAGAGCGATCCCACAGATATGCCAAGGCTGGGATGCGATTCGAAACCCGTTGGATTAAATGGCGCATGGTGGCGTTATCATTTCAATGTGATGTCGGTTGTTGGTTCGATGTTCGTGTGCAGTTATTGAAATGGTGGGTTGAAGAGATCGCGTGAAAGTGGAACACAAAATGAATATGCATATTAGGATCGGCCGGAAGACTGAGATTCGATGCGATCAGACTCGATCGCATTGAATCGGACCTGTCGGAATGCTGTGAATGCTAGGTGTGCAAGTGAGCAAAAAAAGGGGCCTCGAGTGTCGCTGTCCCCAACGTGCGTGAATTAAAGTGCATTCACATATCGACTATTAATTACCAAAGTCCATTGAGATCGAAAGTTAAACCGGAGACCATTTAACGGGGGTCTACCTTTGTAAGTTAGCAATTCTTATATAAAATAAATGAATGTCTTATATATATTTCAAAAAGATGCAAATTCCATAATTAAGAGAAGCACCCATCCATTTGTCTGTGGGTTACTACTGTCTTTATATATTTTATATGACATTTTTACCGATAAAGCTTATACAAGATCACTTTATCTTGACCTGGTAAATAAACCCGAAGACCACAAAAAATATTGATGTTTACTCAATAAAGCGCAAATGTTTAAATGCCACACAAGGGAATTATCAAGATTTACTACTATTTATCTCTGTGAGCTCGTTATCTATATACTCAGTGTCTGCCCCGTGGTTATTAAAAGTTCCACAGTCGATCTAACTAAATGGAGCTTCGGTTTTATTCTTAGCATGCGTGTTTGTGTGTGTGGTTTAGTGTATCCTTTGTGTGTGCTTGATGCGAGTGTGTGTCTGTGGGTTTCGTGTTTGTTAGGTTCTGCTTTTCCAAGACTGTTATGAATGCATTTTCTAAATAAGTACCTATCGAAATCTTCTTCGGATTCTTCATCCATGCTGCAAATCACAAAGAAATCAAAAGAAGATACAGAAAACGGGCAGAGAAACGAGATACAGCCAACCCCCGAAGACCCTGACCCAAGGACGGAGCCGTGGCATCCGGACCAACACACTAACCTGCCGGTGGCAATGTCCACGCACTCCTTCCATCGCGCCTCCTGCTCCTGGCGTCCGGAGAGGGCGGTGGCATACTGCAGCTGCCGCTTGCGGAACTCCTCGCTCAGGAATCCCACGGAGAAGCCGTGAATCCGCCAGAACATATAGTTGGCAATGACACGCTTCGGCGTCTTGGCGAGCAGCTTGCCGAGATCCTCAAAGAAGCTGGGCACCGACAGGTTGATCATCTCGTCGTCGGCCACGTTAAGTCCCTCAGGCAGCAGGGCGTTCATGTAGTCCACCCACTGGACATACGGATAGGCGGCCTGCAGCTGGGCCGGAGTCCTAAGGTTGTACAGCTCCGAGGAGTTGCGACGCTTCTCGTTGGGCCAGGAGATCTAGGGATACAAGCATTGTAGTGCTTTTGGAGTGGAAGGACATCTCTTCAAAGTACTCACATTGGCCAAGGCCATCTCGAACTCCAGCGAAGTCAACAGTTCCATCTTGGCCTTTTCCTTGTCAGCCCCGAAAAGCACGGCCACGTCCACCATGTATTCGTAATAGGCGGTCACCAGAGTCTCATTGAAGCCCTTCACCAAGTACTCGCGGCTCAGAGCCAGAGCCGATTGATCCAGCTGAAGTGGAAAAGAATGTTTCTATCTAATAATCAGTAAACCCACCGAAATACTCACATCAATAAGGCGTTTGGTACTGTTCTGCAGATCCACACCGATCGAGAAGTCAATGATGTAGTCCATGCTGAAGCCAGCGGCACGGAACTTCTTGACCTGCTCCTGCCAGGTCCAGCTGTCGTCGGCATTCCAGCTCTCTCCCTTGATCAGCGGCCATCCGCCCAGCTTCTCGGCCACGCGCTTGATGGGTTCCGCCCCCAGGGTCTCGATCAGAGCTACGGAGAACGCAATGTTAGTAATTTTGTAGTTGAATAACCCGGCAGAAGAGCATTGTAATTTTAGCTTTAAGGAATGCAAGTTATAGACTTTCTGCCATATTTATTTAGAAGCTCTAGCAATTATAGTCTTAAATATATGTTTCTTCCAAGGACGAAAAGATGGACATGGCTAAATCGACTCGTTTAGTAAAGCTGATCAATATTATATATACTCTATGACATACATTTTCGGTTGAAACTAAGCTATAATAACCCTTGCAAGTTACGGGTACCGGCTATAAAAATGTATTAGAAATCTCAAAAAAGTAACAACGCATTAACAACTACTTTTTACGACTTTGTAAACAGTAACTGTCTATTTTTTTTATGAATAAATAAATAAAACTTGCATCCCCAACACAATATATTAGAGTCGAGCTCTAGATGTTCTATACTTTTCCCTGTTACTTACTTTTGTTCATGCACGCTTTGTAGAGCAGATTGGGCAGCCGGAAGTGCTTGGGATCCGTTTCCGGTCGCTCAGCGGTGATGATGTCCTTGAGCTGCTCCTGCAGCTTGTCGGAGATCACGGAAAAGGTGCTGATCGAAACCTTGTCGTCGGGAATGTTCTCCTCCTCGAGATAGGTGCCGCAGGCAAATTCGTAGAAATTGTCGCAGGGCTCCACCTCAGGCTTCATCTTTCGCAGAACTGTGGAGGCGGTGTGGATGCACTCCTGGGTGAGGCACCATTCATCCGCATCGGCAGCCGCCTTGCCCTTCGAGGGACTGCCCATGGACACCTTGTTGACGGTGGTGCTGTCGCCATGCAGTGCAGTGGCCTGCGGAGTCTCCGGAGAGCTGGAAGTCCTTACAACATCGTTGATCCAAAGACCAAATGCGGCAGCGGCGGCCACAAATAGAATGCTGCTGACCACCAGCAGACTTCTCTCCAACTTAGTGCGACGACGCCACCAGTTGGGGTTCCTGAAGGATGAGAAAGTAAGTCATAGTTAGGCGGGAATTTAGTTAATCATTAATTTAGTAAATTAATTTGCTGGCATTTTATTAAAGTTACAAGGATTAATAAAATATTCATATTCATAGGTATATTCATCTATTTATTATATTCGAGCATCTGAAGGTAAGTACAGTAAACAAAAACCTTTCTTTCAATGAAGAACTTTTCATTAAAATCTCCTACTAACTGATTCTATAAAGTTAAAATAATTGCAAGACGCATAAAAAAATTTAAAGACATAAAACAACTCCGGAAATGAAAACAGCGAGAAGTTCATAAACTGGCAGCGGTGTTAATTTTTAATGATAACGACGCTAAAGCATTTAACATATTTATTATATAAAATGCGTGATAGCCAGCTGTATAACCTTTTATGACTTCTTAAATTTATGTAAAAGTCAACTAAATATTTCTATAATAAGAACACTGCTTAAACCCAAAATTGAAACTTAATTACAGCGTTCTGCTGCTGCTTAGACTCTAAACCGGCTACAAGCTGTATGTAATTGGTGGCTCACTTCCGATTTGTCAATATATCGGCCCCCTGACCCGCTCTGGGCCCCCTCGCACCACCAGGGGCGCTCAATTTGGCAATTTATTGCCATAATTATTGTTGTTACTCTGTTGTTCAACACACAAAGTTTGAAAAGTCATGTTGGCCGCCGAACTCGTTACGACATTTGAGTATTTTTGTTTGATGTTTTTTCACAATGCTTTTATTTTGTTGTTTTTAATGCCCGGCCATTTCCGTGGTCGAAGTGTAAGTATAACACGGCAAAATAAAAAAGAAAACATCTACATCAGTAGCTGCACGAAAATAGATTCCGAAAAAAGTGATGAATTTTTGCACGCTTCAATTATTGTGGAAAATTGTAAAATAATAACGCAAAAAGTTATGACTCCGGAGCTCAGCCAAGATGCTTTTAATGGGCGATTAAGTCACGGGCAGTGAATCCGACCGTTTACGGCCCATTGGGGGAAAGGTCAGGTCCGCTGAGCAGAATCCCGGATCGCAGATCCCCCATCGGATAGGGTCTCGCCCCACGAGAAGCCGTCGACCGTCATAGTTGAATATACATCCACCAAAACTCGTGGCAGATACGATGGATCGGCGAGAGATCAATTATCCGGTTTAATGTGGCTGAACTATTCCCTACCGCTGCTAATGACACCAAGCCAGAAGCGCAGCTCCAAAAAACTAGGATGACTAATCAGTTAGTGATTAATGTGGATGAGCTCTTGAAGCTCTTGAAAACCTCCATATTTGCTTCCATAAACTGTGCACAGCGGATATGCCACATTTATTTACTGATTTGATTTATACAAAAAGCTGATGATGGTGCTTCTAATTTATTCCGAGTTCTTATTATTTTGGGGCTGAAGTGCATTTATATCGGGAACTGGCCGCTTAATGAATTCGAGCCAAGCAAAAACTGGCCAGTATTTCGAAATTTCGTAAGATAAAGTAATGTCAAGCGGCAAACCAGTTTTGTAAATGATTTTGCCACTAATTGCACATAATGATACCGGGCTTACAGAGTTGAACGACATTGCAGCGAGAATCGCACTAAAGTGCTCTGGATTTCCTATCAAGAAAATCGGATAAAAAGAGGAAATATGTTGCCAAAAAATAACTGTTTAAATAACTAACCTTTTCAATATTATATTATTCTACTCAACACACAGAAACTAATATTCAAGAAATAAGTTTTACATTTTCTTATCCTTCTTACTGATAAAAAACCATTTGGTGTGGAAGCAAAAACAGTCTCCCATTTGGGTAAAACAAATTATTGGTTGGTGGTAATTCACTATTCTAATTCAATTAGTTTATATTTAAAAAACTTTAAACCGTTTGTGTTTAAACTAATAAAGCTTGCTCTTAATTTATGACCAAAAAGTCTAAGGAATAAGTCAACCGTCAACAGAATGATTTATCAGTAACAGGGAAACTAGAAAAGTCAATTTTTCTTCATTAAGAATTGCAAGTAATTATTCTGAATAATGTATAACATTTCAAAAAAAAAAAAAAACTTTACAAATATTGTTAAATAACGAAAAAAATGGTCTTTAAATAAAATAATATCAAGGGGTCTGATTCTTATAAGAAAGTTGTACTAAGCCTTTAACATTTGTTCTTAGAATGTGAGCTGCTTTGTTTCGTTTTTAAAATGATAAAATAAGTTATCGATACTATTTGGTAATAATAATTTATAATAATAATTAATAATTTCTGTAATAAATAGAAACGTTTTCTGTACATTTAGAACTCTGTTTTTTTTTTGTGAGTGAACACCTTAAGTAACAATTTGATTACTAATAACGTAGATCAATTAAAAATAAAACAGACCTTAGGCTATGCTTTTTAATACATTTATCCTCCCTCTTAAGTTCATGTTTTTTTTTTTGCCAGCCATTAAAGCAAAATAAACAATTAACAAGCTCAAAGAAGCACAACGAAGTCTGAATACCCTAAAAAGGTATTTAGCTTGATTACTAATTGGTTGGCTGGCGAGTGTTCTCAGTGCCTTGTATAATCGCCACTCGCAATCTCAATCTCCGTTCTGCCGAATATGAGATATGACTACTGATCGTCGCTTGCTCAACACAACCCATCCCCCATCTCCACGATCCCTAATTAAGTGAGTCTAGTCTGTGGATCGTGCATTTCCTTTATCCGCTTTATCGCGGGGGAAGATCACGATCCCCGAGTCCCGGAGCCAAGACGACTGTGGCGAGATCATCGTGTGCTCATTTAGGGGCGCAGCTTGCGAGGGATTCCCATGGACGGACGCCCAGGTATCGAAGGTGCCTTCTCCTGCCTGCTCAAGTGCTAGTGATTGTGTGTGGGGAGGGCGGCTGGTAGGTTGGATGAAAGGGCGCCAAAAATGAGGCCCATGTCAATGGGAAGCCCTGCTTTTGTCTGCTTTGGGACGGTGTTGCCCAATAAATGTGTCAAGTGCAGGCGGCGTGCCTCTGCCATTGACGTGGCAGCCTGTACGTCACCCCTCCGGAGAAACAAAAACAGAAACAAAACACACTGTCGTAATATGCACACGTGAAATCGCACACACAGATGTGTGTGCGAGTGACGTTTGGCAACTTTTACGTGTCGTGTTTTTATTGTCTAGCTTTTTAATATGTTTTTGATAGTTTTTGGTGTCGGTTGCCGTTGTCTTTATTAATATGGCGAGCCCTGATTGACAGACCCGCACATTTCAATTATTGCTGCCTCTGCCTCTGCCTGCTGTCCCCGGAAAATACAAACTCCCGGCTTTAAAGGTAATCGCATATCCTCCTCCCCGATTAGCCAATCGATGACCATTTACCTTGACTGACTTTACTGTAAATTCAAACTTGCTTATGTCACTTGAGTTCAGATAAGAAACTCAATAAAATGAATGAACTGATCAGGAATAAATCAGGTATTATCTGTTGATTAAAATCTTTCTCAAACAATAAAAACTTAGAGAGTGCTTAATCCTCGTTTCACTAGTTTTATGATCGCATTCTAGAGGTTTCTCCTAATCAGTGACTACTGTATTAACGAGCGTGACACAGTTAGCCAATGTTAGGGAACCAATTTGCATTTATCGCTCCGGTAATCTGCACAGGTCGATAATTAACGAGCACGTAAGTACGAGCTTTACTTTGACTCGATATTTTCATATTTCGGTTGTAAAATATTTTTGCATCTCAAAAGTTATTCAATTTATTTCAAAATTCTTTAGCCTAGACACGTGCAACTGTTTCCCAGTTAGCATCGCAGTGCCTCGGAATTGGGATTAGTTTTATTTCTAGTCCGTAATGCCCAAACAAAGTGCTACGACAAATTGCCTTTCAAGTGTTAATTTGTGCCACAGACACAATTACCTAATACATTTTAATTTCGTTGAGCGAGAGATGCGACTAAGATCCAGTCGCTCACACTTTGCCCGAATTGCCACTGAGCGTTTTTAATTGCCCCGAGAATAACTCGGGCTATTCCCATCTGCGACATCTCTGTAGTGCCGAGCTCTACTGTACAGTGTGCTGGTGGTTGAGTCACGGACTGCAACTGATTATTCGGCAGCCGAGGCCTCATTCACTCCCAATGCAATATCGAGGCTCTAATTTTACTTTTCAAATAATCAAGCGCATAATACAAAGATCATTGATATAAAAAATACTTTTTAAATTGTGTTCTTAGATAATTTCATCCTTAAGAACGGAACGAAGTCCAAAGCGGATAAGGGCATCCAAAAGTTGGTTGCCATTGCATATTAATAAAGCCAAAATATCTGCGAACAGCTGTGAAGCCAAGACAGATTCTTATCTTTGACAAGATGTATCTTTGTTTCTTTATAGCCTATTTACTTTATAGCCTCTTTACTTATTTTTTAAAGGAACCCATTGGGTAGTTGATCACACTTGCCTCGAGCTTGCTTACTTGCTTTAAAACTTCATACTGGCACGCTTTTTTTTTTGTTTAATAAAGATTCAAAAAAATTGTGAGTGCACGCGATTTAATATTAAACATTTTTAAATTGCACAATGCTAAGTGGTTCCTTAGAGAAAAATATTAATAATAACGGCATAACTTTCAAACGTAATATAAATAAATTTCGTAATTTGTTACATAACCTTCTTATGGCATTGGAATTGATTGCTGTAATATTGAATTAAAACGTTTCAACGATTATTAAAATTCAACACGATATAAAAGTTTAGAACTCAAAATGTCTGGTTTATTTTATAAATAAAAACAAGAATGGAAACTAACTTTAAGAAGCCAAAATTTGTATACCCTTGCAATTTGCCATAGCCCATGGTATAGAATAAAAAATCCATCATAACTAAGCCGAAAATTCGTTAATTTCAGTTCGGAATACTTAACTGTGTTTGTTTTTATTAGGTTAACAAACCAGCTTATTAAATTAACAATTTTAAGAAATCTAAAATTTTAGCATTTTTTGACAATTTTAATGATGTAACCCCTTATCAAATTTTAAAAAAATTGGGTAAAAATTTGTTTCTTCCCAACATGACTAGAAAAACTCGGCTGTTGATGCTGATCAAGAATATATATGATTTGTTGGGACGGAAATGGCTCCTTCACTAAATAAAATCATAATAACCTTCAAGAAGACCGAAAATATTGGAGTTCCTAAAATCTATATTTATCCATATATTTACCTTTATAATAATTTTTTTTTTACAAATCATAACTAAATCAAAATATCTTCAAATTCTAAGCTTTTCTAAGCTTCAAATTTTTAAATAAAAAAATCTGTGAAAAATGTTGAAAAAATAACAGCAATTTGGTATATTTCCAGCATGGCTAGAAAGATTAAAAAAGGTAGCTTTACCCTTTTTTATGATATGATAAAAATAACTCTAAAGCAAATCCCATTTGCACTTTAATGTCTTAGAAAAAGGATATTTCTGTCGGGGCAAAAGGGCTTTTAATTGACAATACTGCGGTGGCAAAGCGCCAATAAATTTCAATAAACACATTACGCCGTGGACTTGAACTTGGAGCGGCCTAAGTGGATTTGCTGTGGCACACCGACAGACAGATAGATGGATCTTGGCCAGGTCGCCAGTGCCGCGGAAATGCGGAGCAACAGATGCAGGCTGCAGGTTGCAGGTGGCAGGTTGCAGGCTGCGACGACAAACCTTTGAAATCCACTTATTGGCAGGAAGAGCGCAATTTGCGCCAGGAAGGAGCGCGGCCTGCGACAATGCAATTTGCCCAGTGCCGTGCCACTTAATTTTCTACCTTTAATGGGGCAGCGGGCAGGTGGGAAGGCGGAACAGGACGGAGATGCGGAAAAGCGGAAAAACTGGAGGCGCCACGGCTAATGCAAACAAATCGCAGGATGTTCGGTGGGCCCAGAGGTGTTCGGTGGTGGGCAGGCGACTCAGGTGATTCAATTGCGTGTGTCCATTGGCAAGGCCGCATAATAACGGTTATGTGGCATGGCTGCCAAGTGCTGCTGGCCAAGGTTGCCAGATGTTGCCAAAGCAAAATGCATATGCACCTCGCATGCGAAATATCACGGGAATTTTCACATTTTATTGGCAACTCGATGGGCCCAAGTTCAATAATTTAATATGCCACTTGCGTTACGACGACTGTCAGCGAAATTTTCAACTCGCTGGCTGACCTCAAATATAAAATAATCATTAACAAACATGAAGTACATTTATGGCATTTAATTAAAACAAAAATAAATACCAGAAGACAAAGCGCCTTAACTGGATTATTTACCCGGAGAAGTCGCGGCTTTATTATCATATCGCTTATGGCACGTTCCCAGGTTCCATTAACCCCCCAGAGTCCACAAACAATTACCCGCACAATTTCCCCAAGAATTGGAAATACTTAAGAGTCCCGAAGTTGCGACCATCAATCATTGCTGTGACAAAGTCGCAAATTATTTTAATTTTATTATGCGCCAAATGAGTAATAAAGCGCTTACAACAATCACAGCCAGAAGAATGAGAACGAGAAAGGGAAGAAGGCCCATTACGTGAGCTACACGCTCCAAAATCTGGCCAAATCGCAAAGAATTCTACCCTGAATTAAGGCAGCCGTTGGCCTGGTTTCCAACGACTCACGTGCGCTTCATAAGGAAGCAGGGAGAATTACTCCGGTGACAGGTCCCACCTGAGCGATGAGTTGCTGATCTTGATGTCCACAAGCTAATGGTGATGAGTCAAGGCCTTGGGCTGCGGAAGGCCACTTATCCTGATAAATTGATGGTCAAAACGTGTTGGCTGTAAGTCTTTTCCTGTTTACGTCTCCCAAATACTGGGATATTATTTTCCAAATAAAAGGACATATAAGAGATTAAGACATTATGACCAAAAATACATTCCACCTTTAACAAAAAGTATTTTTAAAGTATATTTTAATGGGATATAGATTTCTATCTTGAAGATTTTTGTGATAATCAATATATTTTAAGGGAGAATATATACTTCAGAAACAAACTGCTAGAAAGTAAGGTAACAACCTGGTCCCCTCTTTCTAAATTTAATTCTAAAATTTAACAAATATGTAAAGATTGTGTATGAAATTTCTTCTCAGCATATACCCATTTATACATATTTAACACCGAGAAATAAGCTTGCCACTCCAGAGATAAACCCTCTGAAATTAGAATAAACCTGTGAGATCGTTTCAGCTTTCTCCAAGAGATTCGACTCGGGCGGCGAATCGAAAATCAAGTCGCAGAGAAAGTGGCTGTCAGTCGTGATTAGAATTCCCTCCAATCGCATGAAACCCACGACTTCGACGATCTTGTTTCAAGAAATATACAGTTTGCTGATATGCTCTTAGCTTTATTGTTTGCGTAACCAACGATTTTCTAGCCAAGAAAAAAGACGGGGGAAAGGTCAGTTAATGCCGCAGGGGGCGGGTGTATCTCCGAACCGCAGAAGTAGTTACCTTCAGCGGTGCATGGAAAAAAGAAAACGCCAACGAAAACGAAAAGCCAAGAGAACGCAGCCGCATGGCCAAGAAAAACTGTGCTGACCATAATTGGAGTTGCACTAAGGTCTGCGTGCATTTAATTATGCAATTTGAGCAAATAGCTGCCCAGCAAAAAGCCACAAAAGAATCAACTAGTCATACTCCGAAGGCGCTTGGTTCTTGGCTGATTTCTCAGCTCAGCTCGCTGTTTTGCTCGTGTCTGCCCCGAATACCACAAAAATAACAAAAACAAAAACGTTTCCAAAATAAAGGCATTCTGTATTAGGCAAATAGTAAAACCGGTAAGGCAGTTCCATCAAAGGTGCGACTTTGCGTTTCTGTCATTTTCGGGGGTCCACAGTACGATTTATTGTGGCTTGCACCGAAATCGAGGCCTGATGCCTCCAAAGATTTGTATACAACCTTTTTTGACGGCCAGGCCCGGCCATCGAGACACAAACTTTAACTTACGTAAGGCTGACCTAGAAAAATTGGCATAAACAAAATTTACGAATATTTGCCGACACCTAAAACCCAATAAAAGTAATAAAAGAGAAAGATGCACAAAATTCAGCGCTTTGTTTACACTCAAAATATAAGTGGAAAACGTGATCGACGGAATATGTATGTTTCCAGCTGATACATTGAATTGGCTTTCGATTACCTCCGAGCGGCTTGGCTGAGAGCAAAAAAATTTTAATTATATTGTAAACAATGCCGGACGGGGTTGAGTAAATCTGAAGATTTGTCGGAATTTCTTATCTTTGGCAAATGCTTTTCTGTTTGCTTCTTAAACATGCCCATTGAACAAGCCCGCTGCCATTAGCAAGACAATAGTTAGACTGTTTGGGGGGAGCGACTCATAACGAGTGGTTACAGCACTTTCAGAGTTTCCTACTCCCAAGAACAATGAGTTGCGGACACCGGACAGGCACTGGGAACTGTTGTGTTATATATGTTCCGGACACGCGTCCCGGCGCAAACAAAGAGCTAATGACTGGCTACGCCACCGCGATAATAAAATAGGAAGAATGTAGATAGTTTCCTCTAAATTGCACTGGCCATGCAATTACGACTTCATTTTGTTGCAGTTCGGATCTGTATTCACACGCACAAATCGATCATCTGAATGAATGGATCCAAAAAACCATTGAGTTTGGATCTGTTAATTAAAGCGCAGAGACTCTCGGCTGCAAAGCCTCCGACTTAGTTGACTGAACTCGATTAACACCGATCCCACTCCCAAATGAACCCCGGCCAACTGGAAACCCGTTTTCGAATTTCCATCGAAGCACCAAGAGATGTCAGGCATCCGAAGTTTTTGCCGGTTTTAGTTATGGTTTTATTTTTGTCTGTCATTGTCGCTGCACGGAGAAAAATACGATTAATCGGAAAAGCTCTCTCATATTTGGAGTATTTACTAATGAATTAATATATCTTATGGATTAATTATCTATGTATCTATGAAATTGGGGTTTTTATTCGGGTATATAACCCTAAATTAAAATAAGTTGGGAGATTTTTAAATGGTTATTTGAACTTGTAAGAGTAAAGCCCTTAGATCCTGAATCCTAACTCAAAAGATCTCTACTGACTTAACTTTAACTTTAATTTTCTGTAAATTTTTCTAAACAAAGATTTATTTCTTTGGAAAAGTTAATTTCCATATCCATCCGATCAGATAAATCTCAAGATTTCTTACTGTGTGCCGGAATCGGTGGGCCCAGCTCGGGTGATAAGCCAGGGTCCCAGCTTAAGGCCCCTCGAAACGTGTTTTCAATAATCATGCGCAACTTTCTTTTCCCAGTGCGTCCCCCATGAGCACCGCAGATATCTGGCCGAATGCCACCGAGTGGATAGGCTAGAGAAACTGTCCGAGCAAGACCACTTGGGTGTTCGGGGACTACGGATTGGGGATGGGATGGGTGTTCAGGAAAGGCGCGAATCGAAGCATTCGGAGGAGGTGGAATACTTACTTAATGACTGTCTGCATGTTGGCCGTTTCTGGTCGGTTTTTGTGATGGGCCGACAATATTTATTTAACTGCGCGACAAGTTTGCTTAATTTCGTTATCGTGAATTTAACGAGAGGCTGCTAAGCTGTTGAAGAGAAGTAATTGCATTCAGTAAACACTCGGCTCAAGCTCAAACTAAACTTCAACGTCTTCGGGCGTTCACAGGCGTCACAACGGCGAAGGAGGAGCGGAGCCAGCGCTTCTGTATATTATTTATTGACTTTGGTTTGTTCAACTATTTAGCAAGCAATTAATTTACACAGCGCTCCAACTCCCGCTGATGGGTATTTGAAACAAACTGCCACCAACCGTCGGCTAATCCGCAACCCGGACTTGGGAACTCGCGGTGGAACTTGACTAGGCAACGAACGACAACCGACTGAGCTCCACCGCTCCACGGGCGCTTCTATATAAAAAAGATGTGTGGCAAGAGCGCTGCCACATCGCTGGAATTCGGATACTCTACGGGTGTGTAGGTGCTCCCGGATTACGGACGACGCTTGAAAAGAAGGAATTTAACTACATATGTGTTCCAACTGTTATGTCATATGAATTTTCCCTTTATTTTTAAAATTTTTTAAAGCATTAAATAGGTAAAAAAAACGTTTTAAAATATAAAATATATATAATGGTCTATCATTTTATATAAACTTTACGCTTAAAAAGAAATCATAAATTCATCTCAGCATTAAAATAAAATGTTATGCTTCCCAGAAATCCAGGCTTTACTCTTATATATTTTTTTTCAACTAAATACCATCTTAGTACGTACATTGACGAATCTACATTCTAGACACAAAGACATCTTATGTATGAAAATTAGCAAATTAAAAACAGAATATTAATTAGCCCAATCAAACTATGTATGTTTGTAGTAGCCAAAACGAGCCCTCAAGGTGGCTATAAACAAATCTATAAGGATAGCCACAATCAGAGACAAATAAGCTCGATGAACATCACGATTTTCGGTTGATTTAAACAATTTCAAAACCGAAGTCGCAGCTCCTTATCTAACTGCTAAAAATGTATTCTCTGGAACCACACCACAAATCAATAAAATATACCTTAAAGTATGCCACAATATCTTTTTTTAAAATCACAGAAATTAAAGTACATACACATACAGTATGTAGGGGCAAATAACTCGCTAAATAATTATAAAAAATATATACAAATGAAACAATTATATCTAGCAGCTTTTATAGGAATGATCGGGTAAAATTTAAGATAACTACATGAACTATAAGAACATAAAATTTAAACGAATATTCAAGGGATATTCATTTTAATGGGCGCTTTAATATTGTGCGCTTGCAATATTAATATTACTTTAAAATTACATACAATTAAATTAAATTATTCAAAAAAATGAAATATATTAAAAAAATGCATTTACAAAATCTAATACATATGTAGGTTGCGTTCAAAAAAACAACGTATAGATCGACTTGATAGTAGATGCTGATCAATATAACGTAAATATTATAGAGCCAGAAGTTACTCCTCCTTCACAACTGGAAGAGTTTAACATTTTTAAATTTTTGAATAAAGGTAGAAACTTAATTACTTAATTACAGAAAGGATAAGAGTTTCGCTCTGAGGCTTTTTAATACAGATTTGAAAATTTGATTTACTCGAATCACCCGATTATACAAAACCGCCCAAATGCATGCTACACCGTTATAGCGAGCTCTAGGACTCGAGTACCCTTAAAAAATGTAAACTATTTTGAGTTTTCTTGCATTACATACTTTATTTATTGAATTATGCAACTCGTTCGATCACCTTTACGTACACCACATGCTCAGCACATCGTTTCTCCATATGTGCTGACATGTTTTAATACTATTTATGTGTTTCTTTTTTACAGCGCATTGATATATATTATCCCTCTTTGTTCTCAAATCCCAAACAACAAATTCTACTTTGCGTTCTTCCGTTGAAAACTTGACTTAAAAGCGCATGTGTGTCTACTTTAGAAAAATATATATGTATGCCGTTATATATATTATGAAGTAGCATTTTTCAGATTACATGGACCGGGTACAAACTTGTATGTATATAATTTCTGTTTTTTTATGTTTCATCTCCTGCCTGATGTGTTCCTTACATAGTATAGTAAATGTCAATTATGGAAGTAAAATTCATTAAGAGTTCTCCAAAGATTGTGGGGGAGCGGGGTCGTAGTATTTTGCTATACCAAAACTTTCTAAAAAATAGCGGTTGTAAAACATACCAAACAAAAAAAATTATTATTATTAATTTTTAGCAGGATAGCAATTTTCACAATTAACAAATTCCGTAAGTCTTATGTGTGGCGCCTAAACAATTTGGAATTAAAAAATATTATCAAGTAGTTGTTCTGCTGAGCAAACCATTATTAAAGCGTCGATCGAAGCAAACAAAAACTGATACATTTGTATGGCTTTTATGCATTAATAATTTGTTGCGTGTATTTAAATAATTTTTCACGCTTCCTTGTTTTAGTACTAGTATGTAATACAGATTTTTACGCTTAGTACGACTATTACAATTTTTCAATTATTAAATTAAACTAATTTTAAACTTAAACATTTAGCAATAGCGCGCCTCAAGCGAACGCTGTTTTAGCTAGCATTTTCTTGCTGGTTTCGCTGCCGTTGGACATTATCGATTTGCTTCGCTGGCTGCTTTTGCTCAACCACAACAAAGGGCCCGAGTTCACCGCCAGATAATATCATGGAACATAAATCAGTAGGCCGATTCGATATACGATAGAGAATTAGTAACATGTGCCGACCCGTAAGGCGTGTGGAACTCAAACGGAACTCAAAGGGGTCTGCCCGCTGCCTGTGACTTGTGTGAGTGAGTGAGTGATTTGCGGGAGAACTAAAAGTCTAGAAATAGTATAATATATGCATGTCGTGTTATTACCACTTGAATTTCATCTCGAGTTCAGTTTGGAGTTGGCGAAATGATAAAATATATGCTTATGCACTTTCACATTTAGTTCCGAGCACACAACAGAGCCTGATGCGGATGGAGGTGACGATGATGAAGACCTAAGGACATGCAGCGAGATGTGTTCCTCATGCCGGATGAGAGAGTGTTGTAATGGAGGGTGTGGTGTGTGTGTGCGTTTACAGCAGCGTATAAAATACATTCCGGGCAGAGCTTAACTACTACCACCTTGTCCCTTGCCGTAGATGAGCTCCTCGCAGATCTTAAGCAGGTCGGCGTTTTCACGTGTCTTCTGTTGCAGCTGCTCCGTCATTGAGACGCGCGAAATCTCCTCTTTTTTGAGTAAAGCTTTCAGTTTTTTCACCTCGTCCGCATGCTCCCTCGTGATGTGATCCAGCTTTTTGTTGGCACTAGAAAAAAACGTAACGATTAGATTTATAACGCTACTTCCACTTGGCTACTAACATTTCCAGCTGCTGCATGGCATGGCTCTTCATCTTGTCGTAACGCTGTTCCTGCATCCGCAGATTGTCCATCATCTGCTTTCGTTCCGCCTGCAGCGACTCCTCGTTGAGCTTGAGCTGCGTTGTCATCTCTTTGCTCTTTTCGTATTTCCTGCAATGACGGTTGATAGTCGATTGATTTAAACAAGTCATACTGGCTTTGGTCGTTGCTTACACATGCAGATCGGAGAATGTGGTTTCAAGCGATGTTAAGTGATGGTAATTGGTGTCCCGGTCTGTCTGTACATCCTGCAACTGCCGCTCATAGCCGTGCGCCTGTTGCTCCTTCTCGCTGATCAGCTCGGCAATGGCCTTCTCGTATGCCTCGATAACGCCACTATAAAAGAAGACAAGTATATGTTTGGGTGTGGTCCTTTGGCAATGAAGTTATTAAATACTCACTTAAGCTTTGCAATTGCTTTATCTTTCTCTGTGATACGCTTTATGCTTGCCTCCTCGCGCTGCTCTGCCTCCTTAAGCTTCTTCTCAATGTCCTCTGATCGGGTTCTGAAATATATATACATTTGTTAGAAAGAATTTTTAACCACTCTTTGGATAAACTTACACTTCATTTTTGATTTTCTTCTCTAGGTCATCCATGTTGTAGTTGTGGGACTTGTCCTCCTTGTTAAGGCTACAGATATAAAAGCAAGAAATATATATTCAAAACCCATTCAACACAGGGACACCTGTTACTCACTTGGAATTTTCGAAGGTTTTGTTGCAATCGTTATCAATGACGTCCACACTCATTTTAGCATGCTTCTGTGAAAATGCAAAATATAATTGATTAGTAAATCATTTAAATAACTTAAAGTAGAAAAACTATAATACTACAATTAAAATTAAGCACCTGAAAAGCTAATACTCACTTTGGTCCTATCCACAGGCGGCTTAAAGTCCAACTTCTTGGCGGTTTCTTTGGCACTCACTTCAGTTCCAAACGACTGGCTGTTGCCTCCACTCGTCTCGAGCTCTTCCAACGTGGGACTGAGGACCCTGTTGTTCTGGTTCTGGTTCGAACCGCGGATATTCAGCAGCGCTTGCTCCTGTTCCTGCTTCAAATTCACAGGAACGGGGGCACCTAGGAGCGGATCGAACTTTAGCAGCAGCGAACTGCGATCGATGGGCGCATTATTGCTGCCTTTCGTGTACAAATAGTCAAAATCTGATGAGTTCAGTATTACTGCATGGAGTTTGGTTGCGATTTGTTTGTGTGTTTATGTATGTGTTTTGGATGAGGTGCATGCGCGTGCATTTTGTAGTTGTGTTTGATGGGGGTAAAAAGAGAAAAAGACAAAAACAATAGTTAGTCACTGGCTGTTGCAGCTTGTCTCCTCGTTCAAAATCAGTTTATATCAATGTCAACGTCAAGGCAATTTCCTTCGACCTCCCTTCGGAAATGGACCATTAATAGTAGGTACAAACTATGCACATACAAATCGGAAATACATAAGCGGTCTGGGACTGGGTAAACGCCCCTTAAAAAAGCAATGCAAGTGGGCTTGACATGGAAACGCAGGGAAATAAGTGGGATTAGAGAGGAGGAAGGGAGACTAAGAGTATTAAAGAAAGGTATTTTCCGAGTCTGTAAAGGTCGATTTGTGGTTGTTCTTCCTTCGATTTGATAATATCAATACGTTTAATAAAATTTTAATAACCTATACTGCCTTAAAAGAGATATCCCTTATCTTCTTACGCTATCCTTAATTAAGGGTTTTAACTATAGTTGATTTCATTATTATAGTTATAATGACTTTGTTTCTGCTATCATTAATACCACGCGTGTCTTTCCTTATCTTTACCACTAATATCGTTTCACTTTATTTACAATCTGTGCTGTATATTTTTATCAAAATAAGTACTATACACTTCCCTTTCCGATCAAGAGTTACTAAGTCAGTTTCGATAGCTAAAAGATCTAGATAATTTGATTTATTATTGAAATGATTCGTTTTGTAGTCGAATCTAAGTTTGTAAATGGTTTCGGCATTATTATATTAATTATAATATATTAATAATATATTAAAACTAAGCGGGAACAGCTGCACACATATACAAATTCTTTTTTAAGTTATTCGCTTGTGTGACTCGTTGAAAAAACAAAAGACGGAAGGAAGAACAATGACAAAACCGAATATAAGATATAAGCATGACTCAAAATGAGTGTCTCTCCCTACCATTCAACCCCCAGAACCCCAAACCAACAGATCCCAAGGGGCTGGAAATTGAGGTGTGCCGGTTTTGCAGAGAAGCCCGCATTATTATATTTCGCGTGCACATGAAAGAATTTCTATATTTCTTTGATTGCTAATTTAAGCACACCATTTTGAGAGCAGAATGTACAGAGGGAAAGGAAAACAGCTATAGATTTTTAATAATTGTACATTTTTTAAATCGTTTTTTGTAACTTTTTTTAGAATACTTTTGGAACAATGAATGCTTAGAACTTTTTAATAAATTTTAAATAAGTCAAGTTTGGAATTGACTAAACATTTTTCAGTGTTCAGCACATAAGGGAACGGAGAGAACACATAAACAAATGGGCGGCTTTAAAAATAGTAAAAACAGTGAGAGAACCCGGGCAGGCCCAGATATTATATATTTGCTGCGATTAAGGCCGGAATGCAGGTCATATGTGGCCATTATTTACTTCATTTTTTTAAGTTTCGAAAACCGAGCTGGGAGCAAAACAAACCAAAACAAAAGGAAACGGTGACTTTGTGAGTCATTTTATGCAATCGACGAAAGGTTTCCAAAAGTGGGTTGCGACAGGGAGCAGAAAGAGAGCGAGAGAGTGCGGTGAAAGAAAGTGGGGAAATGGGAAGTGCGAGAGAGAACAGCTTTTCACACTGCGCTGCATTTTAATTGCGTGTCTTTGACAAGTTTTGCATTTTCAAGATTTTCTACTGTTATTCACACAATAATGTTAACCGTGACCACGCAGCGCCCACACTCATATACCCGCGACCGTACACACACACACACATAGATGGGGGCCAATCGCACAATGAAGTTTTACGCTCTCACTCTCGCGTATAATTTTTTCTTTGAGACGTTTCAGAGTCTTGTCTTGTGGCTTTATTTATGCTTATTTGTTGTTTTTTCTGCACAGCTGCTTGTTACATTTCCAATTTCTAGCGCTTTTAATGAGTAAACGGCAATGCAATGCTTGTCCGATTTTAGTAAACAAACAAAATATTCATTTTAGGTTGCCTTTTTAAATTTACATTTGCGGACTTAGCAGTTTGAAGAGCAACAACAATGCACGGGAGATGAGATACAGCGAACGACGTCAAATGTTGAAAACTAACTGAAATGGAATTTCTTATTGCTTACATTTCTCTCCGTTTCCAATAAGAAACCAGCGCACGCACGCGAGCGAGTGAGAGGGCGAACGGACGAGCCTGAATTCTGACTGGAGTGTGTGACAGTGACGCGTATGCACAATAAGCAAGTGCGCAGAGAGAGAGCGCTCTCTGTACACGTTGTATGTTTGGAGTTGTATTTCCTTTTTTACCCCACAGCCCCCTCTATAAGACTCTCTCGCTCTGATACAGCTGTTGTGGGGCTGTAAAAGTGCATGGCTGAGTTCTAACTTGAATTCCTATGCGCCTAGGTGCGCGTGTGTGGGTGAACTGGAGAGAGCATGCCAATAAGAGATGAGCGCTACAGTGGATCTTGGATATAAATATTATTGTTTTGAAGCTCCAAGTTTTGGTGTTAACAATTAATCATTTAAAGTCTCTTTTCAGCTGAAATCATTGACATACGATTAATCATCGACAATGATAGTCAACTAATCTGGTTAATTTGCAGGATACATGTAATATTGTTAATGAAGCTATACTGTACTCTCTCTAGTTTCTATGAATAGAGGTGGCGGAAAATCTCTCAGTTTTGGTTGTTCCCGTTGTGTGTGCGTGTGTTTGTGGTTGTGTGGGTCAGAGAGTCAGAGTTGCATTTTCCTAGTCAGCGATAACGATAATTTAGCCGCCAATATTAAAAGCGATTCAAAAACAACCATTAAAATTGTGTTTGTTTAAATGATGCATATTATGTAACACGGGAAAACAAATACAAATGCTTTCCCTCAAATTATTTCTATTTCATAAATGCGCAATTATCGAATGAGTCGCCTTAATTAACCAAAAATACAAATGCGCTCATCAGGGCACAACAACTGATGCACAACCTTTGGCGTGGAAATAAATCCAACAAGAACTGACAGCGTTTCTTCAATTAGCCAGAGTGACGTCACACCGAGCATAGTTGTAGTTGTATTCGCCTACGCTATTTTGCTGATAAGGGCTCCAATCAGAGAGAAAGTGAGAGAGCGAAAGAGAGCATAAAAACGGAGAGATTCCGGAGAGAGTAGACGGACGGAGAGAGCGTAATGCGGCATTTTCCAGAGAATAAAGAACGTAAAATGCATTTGCAGCAACAAAAACCGGGAAACAGGAAGAAAACGTGCACACAAACACTGCATTGAAAAAAAAAACGTGCCATTCAAAAACTAAATTATGTGCCTAATTGACACCGGGCCCCCTTTGTTTTTGCTGCTGCCCTTTTTGGTTTCCCCCCGTGTCCCGCGAGTTTCCCTTCCTCCACGATTTGAAGTTCAGGTTCATTGCCTTGCATGTGTGCTGGGTTTATTTTTACAGTTAGATATGGTATATACCACCATGCCAACGAGGAGCGAACTCGGTCTCGACTTTACCGACTCCGTAATAAATATTTCAAGTTCAAAAGTTATTGGGGGGGGGTGCAAGGGGGCGGTGCTTGGGTTGAGTGAATTTAATGGCCGATGAGCTAAGGTCACGAACATGCAAAGGAATCAAGGAGAACCAACCAAGTCCCGTTACAGGCAGCTGCAGTCAAACTTTTTTAACTCGAAAAGAGTTTAAAACTCTAAATTAAGCATTAAATTAATCGTACTTTTAAATGTTAAAATAAATTCATTTTTCCATTTATAATATGATTTTGAAGCAAAGGAATGTATAAATTGTAAATAATTTAAATATAAATTTGAGTCTCCATTTGTTGGATAGATTGCAGTTCTTTAACGGGCAGTTAAAGTAGG
The DNA here is from genome assembly GCA_018904815.1 of Drosophila ogumai. Lineage (NCBI taxonomy): Eukaryota > Metazoa > Arthropoda > Insecta > Diptera > Drosophilidae > Drosophila > Drosophila ogumai. The sequence goes on along the minus strand of JAEIIJ010012104.1, from coordinate 5,351 downwards.
AATAACTATTTGCAGTAAAGCAACTGAAGGTCATATGACAAAATGATATAAAATAAAGCCTCAATAAACAAAGAATTTAATATTTAAATATTCTGAATTCTGCCCTCAAAAAATCTAATTATTTCACATCTTAAATAAACAATTTAAAAATATTCTATATTAAAGTAACATTAACCGTCAAGTTTGACTAGCTTCACTGTAGTTATAGGATTGGCCGTTTTAATATACAATAAAATAAACTCTGGACTTACGGTTTTGGTTGCTGGCGCCATCTTGGAATTCGGCATCAAAACACTGCTCCTCCTCTCCCGATCCGCCACCTCTGGTACTGCCCACCATCGGAGCAGTGCCGCCACCGATTCCGCCGGCAGCATTAGCCTTAATCTTGGCTTGGTTGTGGAAACCGCTGGTGGTGAACTGCGGCGTCTTGAACATGTCATCTGAGACTGGTGATATGGCGCCGAAGTGCTCCACAAAGACATCATCCTTCTCGTCGCCGGCACTCAGATGCGCCTGCTCCTTGGCGGACAGCTTCTGTTCCTGATCCAATACAACGGTGGAATTTCCAAGTGGTGACACTGGAGAGTTACTATCTTCGTGGATGGGAGGTCGCCTTAGATTTTGGTGTGTAGGAATTGGGGGCGAGTTTGAAACGAATGGCTGCTGCTGAGGTGACCTGATAACTGTGGCCTCCTCCACCCGCATGGATACATCCACATCCATTGCTTCAAAGTCCTCACCAGCCATGCATTCCTCGGTGGCCTCAACTGCTGGTGATGCCTCTTGCTCCAGGCAAAAGGTGCGTCTTGGCTTATCATTTTCCATATCGAAGGTTTTGCGGGATGCAGTCTCGAACTCCTCCGTCTGTTGAATTGATGAAAAAGTGCGCCTGTGATGCTCCGCTATGGACCCAAGGGGAGTACCCTCCGCCCCGAACTCTGGAGTGGCATCCATCCTACTGCCGCTGTCGAAGGTTCCGTTGAGAGGCGTTGGAGAAAGCTCGCTCGTGGGCAGGATTTCGTTGGGATGCTCAGGCTTCTGTGGGCTTGGATCTGCCATACAAAAGGTGCGTCTTGGCTTATCATTTTCCACATTGAAGGTCATTCGGGAAGTGGCCTCTTCCTCCTTCTCCTCCGTGGCCTGAATTGATGAAAAAGTGCGCCGCTGATGCTCAGGTACATCGAAGGTTGCGGAACCCTCAAGCGGAGTAGCCTCCGTCACGATAGTTCCGTTCAGAGGCGTTGGTAAAACCTTGCTCGTGGGCAAGTGCTCTGGTTTCTGTGGGCTGGGTTCTGTTACCTGGATGACCACTGGGGATTTGGCGATCACTCCTGCCTCATAAAAACCCTGCTTGCGATCTAAGGAAGGTTCCACAACAGCTTCTTCCAGGTAGGCCATCTCCTCCTGCTCGGGTGGAGCGTGGGGAGAACGAGGGAAGTGGGAAGGGGGCTCGGCAGGTCCTTTGATCGGGAAGCTGGGCGATGGGGGTCCAGAGATTTTTCCTTTGGTAATGGAAGAGCCGCTTTCAACAAGCTCCAAAGATAAAGGTGTTGTAGATCGCTGCAGATTTGGTGTGATTGCTGCCACTGGCACGGATTGATGTTGCTCTAGCTTTTCCACAGTCTTCTGGTTTTCTGCATCCAATTCATCATCGGGTAGGGGCAATTCCCTCAGGGCTAGGAACTCCAATTCCTCAGCTGTCTTTGGACGATGCGTCGGTATTGGCGGAGAAAGCGGCAACTCCTCCCGCTTGGCCTGAAGCGTTGGTACGGGCGGAGAGAGTGGTGCCGCTGCCGGACAAGTTTGTTCAGCAGGCTTTAACTCGGCGCACTTTATAGGTTCGACTGGCTCTGGCTCTGGACTAGGCTGTTTGGTTTCCTGTTCCAGTGAAGATTGCTCTAAGGCAGCAGATTCAATTTGAGGTTCTCGAGTTTCCTGGAGAAGCAAGGTTGAGTCCGGTTCTTGAGGCTGCTCGGCGTGTGGAATCGGTGGCTCCAGCGTCTGCGCTTCCTTTAACTCTGGTGACGGATTTTCCTGAAGCTTCTCCTCATCTTTCGGGCTGGGAAGAATATTTGGCTTCGGTAGCTTTAGGTCCAGCTCCTCCTTGTTATCATCACCATTTTGTGCGGGTTTCAGAGCTGGTGAAGTCACATCCGTTTGTTGAGCTGCCGCTTCGGGTAGCTTTGGAGTGGGTTCCTGCCCTTCAGCTACCATTTCCAACTGTTCCAGGATCGCAAATGATTCGTCCATTCTTTCTTGTTCCCCATTTAATACCAATGGGTTAACCTCAAGAATTGGCTGACATTCGCTAACAACAAATTGTTGCTGCAACAACTGATGATCCTCCGGACCGAGGACGTCCTTTAGCATTTCCATGGTATCGTTAATTTCATCCACATCCATGGGTTCATAGCTGAGGTTGTGCCGGCTGACAGCTAACGGGTCATCGAATGTGTTCTCCAATGTGGCAGCCGAGGTAATAGACAATTGTTGCTCCAACACATCGTTGAGAGCACTGGAATAGGCCTCCAGTTCGGAGCGATCCCCAGTGTACCTCTCGCTATGCTGCGACAGGCATTCCACAAACAAATCTGAGTCAGATTGATCTGACTTAAGTGGACCTGCGGGAGGAAATATTTGTAAAAGATAACAATATTATAGATATATGAGGAAACACTGCTCTTACCCTCCATTTCGCTCAGTGGAGCTAATTCCGGGATCTGCGTCTCATCGAACTCTGGCAGACCAGCGAATTTCGTAGCTGCGCCCTCCACATCCAGCTTGGGGCCCAGAGCGGCGGCCAGAGCCTTCTGCTGCTCCATGGTTGATGGCTTGGGAGTGGGCTTCACCGCCAGCGGACTGAGCTGTAAAAACAAAAAGAGGCGCGCAATTATGTAGGAGCAGAAAATCAAAGAAAATTAATTACAAATTGTATGCATCGCGTGCAACATGATTCGGAGCAACGCAAAAGAAAAATCATCATAATCCAAACAATTGGCAGTCAAAAAATATAAACAACAGAGGATGAGTATGGGGTATGGGATAATATCCAACGATCGCTTGCAGCAGCTGTTTGTGCATTTAATTAAGAATTGTTGACACATTGTTTGAGTGAAGAGAGGTGGTAAGGGGCTTGGGCTGACGACAGAAATAGGTCGCATCTGGGGCTTAAGGTGGATTGCCCTTCGCCGAATAGTTGGAGGTGTGGTCTGATTTTATTATGAATACCTTAACTTATTATTATTCTGTATGTAATTTATAGAGAAAATGTTTTAAAATGAATATTCCCCAAACCCTTTGCTACAATAAATCTGCATGTCATTCCCTATATAGCTTATCCATTTGATGCCTCCTACACCGGGGCACCACTCTCACCAAAAGAGAGCATGCTCACATCCCCATCGCAATATCGTTGTCCCAGTCGGTCAGCCAACAAGCAAATGTCATTACTTTAAAAGCCAGCCAAGACGTGGGAAATCGAGCACACGAGAGGGAATGGGGCGACAGGTGGACCGAGGGGGACGTGGAACTGGGTCGGCGTCGGCTTTTGTGCAGTGCAAAGAGAAAATCGGAAAATGCGCCGGTCCCAGCCCGGGTCCGGCATTATTTTCGCGTCCATTCTCAGGGCCTTGGTGCAATGTTCTACACGCGGAATTTAATTAGAGCGCATTATAGCACGATGATTGTTGTCGCAAGGTTAAAGTCAGCTAGATTAATAGAGAAGATGCTACAAGAAAAGGGTGCTCCTATGGACCTATTGATATCGGGAAGGGGATTAGCTATACAGGGAATATTTTAAAATAATCTAAATATAAATGTAAATAATAATAACAATACTATAACTTTATCGCAAGTAAATTTTAAATGGGACTACGAAAAAGATAAGTCTTTCCAAGATAGTTATATATTTGTGTGTTGGGATAGTCACATTTAAGAACGTAAGTAAGTACTTAATCCCCAATGAGTAATGAGATAAAGCAACAGACAATGCATTTTAAATAGACCCAAAAACATGACTGTATACAAGAAAATTAAAAAGAAATATATTTTTATATTTCTTTCTTAAGCAAAACTTTGAAACGCAATTTGAAAAAATAAAACAGCAAGTATATAATAAAGAGAAACATAAAAATAAAATTTTGTCAAATAAATATAAGAGTATTCATTTTAAAAATTAATCCGAGTAAAAAAATAAACTTAGTTAAAAAGAAAGCATAGTCTGTCAAAAAAAAAAAAATAAGAATAAACAACGCAATAAAAATATTTGAATAATTTCGAACACATTCCACACGCAATCCACACATAGTGTATTTTTTACGACACATACCTCGCCACTCATGGCCTGCAAGTGCTCCATTTCATTGGCACTGACTTGGTTTAGATCCAAATTAATATCGATCAGCAGCTGCTGGATGGCATCTCTACTGCTGCTTGCATGGATTGCTAGTGGGTCTTCAATGGGATCCCCTAGGATCAGGTCGGTGTGCTGCTTTTCCAACTGCAGCAGATCCTCCGATGCAGAGTCCAGTAAAGTGTTCAAATCTTGGGAGCCCGTTGACTTTTCTTGATTGTCCCCTTCGGATGGGCGATCATCCGCCGGGCTGAATGCTTCTGTCGCTTCCATAGCCGTCCCCTGTTTCCTACTGGCTATGCTCTTGGGCCTCTTGATGATATTTGCGATGAAGTTCATAGGGAGATTGCTCTACGCACGATTAACTTCCCAGACGCTTTACGGTTCACTCGCTTCTATAAACCGATCGATCGATCGGGTTCCCGGTTGGTCTTTAGTGTTTTGTGACTTTTTTCGGGATTTTGCATTCAGTTATGGCACAGATTTCGGCTCGCCTACTGGGAAAATTGTCGACTGTGATTTTCCGCCTTCTGCTCTCTCATTATATATTGTGTAATAAACCGCCGAGATTCTCGAGACCAAGCGCCGCGTGCGTTTCCCGCTGGCTCCCGATCTTGTCTGTCTTTGAAATCAATTTAAAAATATTTTCGTTTTCAATTTGGTTTGCTCCCGCTCAGTGTCGCACACACGATAATGCCTCTGCTTAGGGGAGAGACAGTGGGCGACCGGCACAGAGAGCGAGAAAATTCGAATGGCATCCACACAAACGCGCTCCGAATGTTTTTTTTGAGACTCAGCGATCGAATCGCCTGCGGCCACAACTATTTCGTTTATCAGCACACGATTTTCTCTCTTTTTAAATGCTAGTTCGTTTTTCCCGCTTTTTTGGAGGATTTGTTATCACGTTACGATTATAAATTAGTCCTATGTTGTGCGTTACTGAGTATATACTGGATAATATATTGAGAATGTGCTCGTCAAATAATGACACACCCGATCT
>JAEIIJ010012103.1:0-10892 GCA_018904815.1 Drosophila ogumai | reverse complement strand
TACATGCTAAATCTGTTTTAAATACCATTCTAAAATATATTTCATAAATAAATCAAATGCTCGGTTAAAGCCACATTTAAATGCAAATATTTTGCCAGGAAACTAAATTAATGCACAAACTAAATTAACTTGGCGACAATATAATAAAGTTGTGCATAATAACACGAGAATTATCATAAAACAAGGACTTTGGGGACGACAGCCACAGGAGCAACACCATCATGTTGCAGCGACAGCAACAAAAGCTGAGCCAAAGAATGGTGACAAAGGCACAGCAGCAACCGCAGCAAGAACAACAGCAGCAGGAGGAGAAACAGTAGCAGCAGCAGCAGCAGTTAACTGCAGCAGCAACAGTGGCAACAATAATAGTTGAACAAAAAACCTCTTCTCTGCACAGAAGCAAAAGCAGCAACATGAGCAACCTGCAACCTGCAACCTGCTGCCTGCAACCTGCAACAACAACTGCCTTTGGGGGACAATTTTTGTCATTCCGCCGCACACGTTCAGCCACGCCAGGTATAAGCGGGAACCTAGGGGGTCGAGGGGGAATCCTGGCCAGCAGAAATATGGCAACAATAATGCGTATACGCCACTTGGCCAACCAGCGGTAAAAAGGGAAGCCCAAGTGCCACACACACAAACATCGGGGCGGAAGGGCGCGAAAAAGAAATGGCTGGGAAATTGCCAACGGTGGCTGCATTTTCATGGCTCGCCTGCCTTGATTATTATTTTTTTTTATTTTCATATTTAAATATATCTCTTTTAATTGATTGCCAGGCGAAAAAAAAATACTGAAAGAAATTAATATAAATACTATAAATAGGACTCGGGTCTTACTTGATAAAATATCTGAGAAATTTATTGAAGGGAAATAACACCTTAAAAAATGTTTGTAGAAAATATGAAAACCTTAAAAAAAAAACACTTTGATTTTTGCGGTGTTTACCTTTGCTCTTTGGAATGAAATAAAAAATCCCTGTTTCCCTGACACAAGATCTCCGCTAACACGCCCCAAAAACACGGTCACTGATATTCGTCAAAAGAAAAGCAACAGAGTCCATGGAATTGAATTCGAAACCGAAGCGAAAAACAGTTTCGAACCACACAGCGGATCAGGGGTCATAAACCGCAGCAGCAGTTGCAGTAGCAGCAGCATTTACTGCCAGTTGCAGGTTGTTGTTGCTGCTGTTGCTGTTACTACTGCGTGTATTTATGGTCGCAAATATTGATTCTTTTGGCTCAAAGGGCACCTCGGAGCCGCTAAAGCTCTCTCCTTGCTTTTTTATTTTCATTAAATATAATTAAGTTGAGTTTTTTGCCCGGCATCAGCAGTTAAAAAGTGCCTCGTAATGTTGGGACTTGGCCCATGCGGCGTATGCGTAATGTGGCCAAGAATGAGTTGCGATATTGTGGCATTAAGTCAAGAGCTTAGGACAAAAACTAACGCAGAGCCTTCGAATAGATGATTTAATAATTTTAAATATCACTTTAATATAAGATTTTTCATTTAATTTAATTTTCTCTGTCAGAAATTGTTTCCTTAAACTCGTTATTTACTTGTTTCATCAGTGTTAATAAACCTTTTAATAATATATATATTATTCACATTTTAAAAGCATTTCTAATAACCCACTTTGGTCCCAAATTGAACTCGGTTAACCAATTTATGTAAGCGCTTTAAGCCCTTTGCTTTGGCCAACTTTTATTTTGGTTACGTTTACTCGGGGGACTCATTTCGCTTGGCTTTAGTCAGCTTCAATTCGCTGTTCTCTCCGGGGATATCTCTAGCCCCCCTCTTTCTCTTTCTCTTTCTCCTACTCCCTGTCACTTTCTCTACTCTTTTCTCTTTGGAACCGCGCCGGTGACCGCAACTCAATAAAGCCGGCAATCAGTGCATCACAGCCAACTGCATCAAAGTTCAAATCCCACATGCACTTTGGGCCAAAAGCTCGAAGGATTCGCTTGCCATCTATTTCAAATCCCAGCGACTGTCTCTCTCTCTCTTTTTCTGGCTGTCTCTTTCGTCTCTTCTTTATGTATTTTTCTTATTTTTCCCCGCATTTCTTTTTTTCTCTCTTGTTTTCTTTTTGGTTAGCTTTAGCGAAACTTTCAAGTGGCGGAAATGCGTTTAACACGTAGCCCATCGCGTAACAAGTGTCACGGCGGTTTCTTGTCTCTTTCCCATCTCTCTCCCTCTCTCTCTCTCTATTTGTATCTCTGTCTCAGGTGCACCGCATTGTGGCATTTGAAAGACTTTTATTTGGAGACCAAGAAGAAAAAGAACAGGGAAAGCGCCAAGGAAAACTTTCTGCCGAGGCGAGAGCTGCTGCAAGTGAGCGAAAGACTTGCTGCTGGGGATTTCTTGCTTTTACACAGGAAAAACAAATGCGTTTTGTTAAGAATTTTTATGATTTTTCAATGATTTCCATGACGGGTTTAATACCACATAAGAAATCAGTGTTATTTCAAGATAAATATTCGATAATAATCATTATTGACAGGAGTTACATCAGAAACAACGATAACACATAAATAGTATGCAAATATTATCGAAATAATAACATATCGATATATATCGACATTTGATTCAATTTTATATTTAATATAATCGGAAAATACGGGAAATAAATAAAATAATTTCAACATTTTATGGCTGAATTCGATATTTTACATTTCGATATATTAAAGTCACGGACATTTTCGATATGATTTTTGTCTATATTTTAAATCGGACTTTCTCCATCGATATATATGACTAGTACATATCGATAACTTATCGCACTTAGTTTTATGCATTTAATTTCCCTCAAATTTTTCAACATGATTTCCAGGCTTACTTTAAAATCGATATATTTGTCGATTAATCCTTTTGCAATCTCTAACACTCCAAAACGAATTGTTTTCTGTGTTGTTTTAGGCAATCGAATTTGACACCTACAAGCTGCCTCTGACATGTGTTGCCCTGCGTTTAACCCACTGCAGGCAACGCAAGTTTTATGGCGTGCAGAACTTAACCCCTGGCAGTGCAGGGGGACTTTTTATGCACTTAAACGGAACAAGTGCGTATGTGAGTGGGTGTGCGGTGTGTGTGAAATGCGGGAATGTGGAATATGTGGCATGTGGGTCACCACCGCCAACTGTTTGATGAGGTGGAACCTCTGCTATTGACACATGGCCGCCGCCTTGCCCCCTTAAATCCCTCAATCCCTTTGACTGTCAGGGACTGAAAACTTGAGGCTGTCTTTTTTGTTTCTGCATGCAAAACGGGATAACAAAAAAAAAGGAGAAAAGAGATGAGCACAACAAAGCAAAGATGAAACAAGAAGAAACTCAGAAAAAAGTGAAGAAAAGGATGCGGTGTTGACAAGTCGAAGAAGTTGATGCTCTCTTAGCCTCAAAGAACGAAAAAAAAAAGAAAATACAAACACAAGAAAGTTGGAAAGCGCAGAGGAAAATTTCCCTTGCTTTCGGGCTTAAATATGCATACAAAAAATGCAATTAGGAAATTGCTGAGAGAAAAGGAAGTACTAGAAATTAATTAGGAATTATTAACCAGCTCAAGTTAGTTATATTTCTGATAATTAAATCATTGAAAGGCTGTGATATACACCGATATTTTGAAGGATTTTGTATTATTTTGTAAAGAAAATAAACCATGCATTTCTTGTAAAACAAAACATGTTCTTGAAGACGTTTCAGGGAAATGTAATGTTTGTTTAATATTTGTTTTAATTTTTCTACAAGTTTCTATTCTGCTCTGAATTTTTCACAGACCTGGACACCTTTTTTTTCCATTTTTTTTTCAAACCTCCTCTTCGCATGGAAAACATCACGCACACCCGTCCGATGACATATTTCTAATCCTTTTCAATGTCTTTGCTGTTTGAACGGAGACCAGGCCCCATTTCCCTGGCAGAGCTTTTCCCCGCTTTATGCTACATGCTCCATCTAACATTATCCCTCATTTCTTTGCCAGCGGGCGTTGGCAAGGGGGTGAGGGGGGTAAGTTTGCTTTTGGCTCTGGCCAACTTTTACTCACAAGTGAATAAGCCCCGGCGATTGCAGCTGGAAAATGGGAAATGCGAAATAAGGGGGGTGGTGGTGGGGGTTTTCAATCTGGGCGTGACAGTTTCCTCAGTCGATTGTGCCGGAGACAAGAGCGTAGCTCAAATATTTGCTGCCAATATTTACCTGCAATGAGAGAGAGAGAGAGAGAGGAAAGCATTTAGTGGAAAGTGTGCGCGCATTTAAAATTATATTACGCATACGCCGTGTGTTGCACATGCAGCGCTTTAAGCCCCTTAAAGTCTGCCATATATTTCGTTTATCTGCTTTACATTTTCTTCTTTTTTTCGCAGCCTTAAATTAAAAAATGCCTGGCAGCTGCTACCCAATGACGATGATGATTTCGGCGAAAAGCTGCTGCTGCAGCGTTGGAAATTCAATCGAGAGCGCAGAAAGCCGCAGGCGGAGCAGGTGCGTCCTTATCGACGATGGGGCCCCCCACCCCTACCCCATGCCGCTCCTTGCTCTTTCCTGCCCTCCCCCTGCCCCCGTCCGTGTCTTCTGCCAGCACGTACCGGAGACATTGCACACTGGGTCACAAATATTATATAAATTCGGGGTTTTTCCTTTTTTTTAATTTAAAAGCCCTTCGCTTTTTTAATATTGTTTTTAGTTTTATTAACTAATCTATCAAATTCACTTTAATTTTTAAGTTTCAAACAGTTTTCCCGATTGAAAACCACTGTTCGTAGCTATCAATAAGATGGCCGAGGGTTGAGGTGCGGGCTAGAGTTGGTGAAAGGAAGCGAAGCACATTCAAAAATTCGTTTTGCTGCAAAAATATCAATTCGAGTTCATCGTAAAACGTTTTTACCTCGCGAACGTGAACCCAAAAAACGTAGCCACCCCTTTTTTGCCGCAGTCTCCCACAGCTCTCCAGTCCCTCTGATCCATCCCACAAGCCCCAATTGGGCACTACGCAACATTTTAAATGAATATTTAGAGGAGAGCCGAGCCGGATGGAGATGTCTTTCAACATTGTGGTTACAATTCTCGTGAAGCTTGATGCTTATCTAGCCGAAGACTTTTTGGATCTCCGTCATTATTGAGTATTTCTCATATAATATATATATATTTGCGGGGTATTCAAATTTAAATAAGAAGTTTGCAAGGCAATGAGGAGTCTTATAAGAATATTAACCATATATATTCTTAATTATGTAAAGGGTTTCATATTAAATTATTATTAATTATTAATAATTATACAAAAATAAATTTAAGCACTTTAAATGCAATTTGCTAATTTGATACCCTAATAATTAATCGATTTCTAATTTAGTTAAATCGATTTCCAATTCCAAAATTAGGATTTATAAGGTAAGTTAACTTTCCTTTTTGTTTCTTATTAAAAATGTTATTGAAATAAAAGGATAATTTTGTTGTTCATTGGCTAAAATCGTAACAGCTTTGATCCTTTACCGATTGACCCGTCCGATAACTAATGCCTGACCCGAAATTGAAAATATCGATCAAATTCTTGCTTGATCAGATCTATTTTATACATTTTTCGTAAAAATCTGGCTTAGTTTTCGTTTATCTAGATATATTTTTTTAATTATCTTGTTAGAGAAACGAAATTAGCTTGCTCTAATTTATAATTTTCTTAAATTAAATTTAATGATTTTTCTTGCTATAATTTTCCAACTGAAACTCAAAGCACAACAACACCCGTGGCCAACTGATTAATTCCGCTATCGATTGACGGCGTTTCGATAACAATTGTTGTCCCGCAGCATTCGGCGGTTTAAATTGCAATTCATTGTTTGCTCATCGGCTTTTCTTACGCAGCTCGCCTTTTTTGACTGAGGGAAATGGAAATGTTACAGCTGCCACCCACTTTTCCAATCCACTACAGCGACAGCGACAGCCACTCCACTTTGGTTTGACCAACTGGCGGAAGTTGGTTTTTGAGGGTGACGGTTTCCTTGAGGCTTAATTAAAATTTATGCCAATCCGCCAGGCTGCAAGGATACAAGGGATACAAGCGATACAAGGGATACATTTCCCCCCAGCCCCCGCACCCTGCCGCTATCTCATTTCCTGCGCTGCAAAAGATGAGAAACAAGATCGCGAATCGGAAAAGGCGAATGGGAGCCAATTAAAATGGTAAAAAGTCGAGGGAAAATATATCTATATATATGGTAAAATCATTTGGATTTCAGTTATCCAAGTTCCAGCTGATGGACCATCATCAATACAATACATATATATATAGTATATAGTATATATTTGAAGACCAAGACATTTCCGCCAGTTGACGACGCTTCCAGTTCTCAGTTCTCTCTGCTTGATAAAGCGTATTATGCTAACACACACAACCCACAGCCCACAGCCCACACACACCGCACACTCACTTTGTCTCCCCCCTTTTGGATGCACACAAATCGAGCGCAAGGGAATACAAAATACAAAATAATGGAGACCAAAGGAAAAATGGTAGAAATATACTAAAAAAGAGGGAAAATGAAACAAAACACAAAACCCCAAGCGTAGGGAAATCAGGCAAAAGAAATTGGAAGAATGCGATGAGCAAAGTCAAGGAAAAAGCCAAGGGAGCCAGCCATAGATAACGTAAATCTGGCACAGAAAAAAGACCGAAAAGGAAAGTACAAAAAATGGGTTTTGAATATTACGCGTTGATTATAGGAAAACTTTTTTCGCAGTACGCTTTCACGGTGGAAAAGCGAAGGAAAGCAGAGAACGATTACAAGATTTATTATAGTTTTGCTCTGGCCAGCCGCCTGGGCGAGAAAGCAATCACTTTGACCAGAAGAATGCAAAAGAAAATGGCAAATAATATAGGAGAGAGTTATAGGAAAAGGCGGGAAATATGAAAAAAATATAAAAAATTAATTATTAAAAAAGTGTTTAGAATACTAAAAAAATCTAGAAAAATTGCAGTAATCATAGTACGTTTTTGTATAAACTAAACATTAGAAGTGGACTTATGTCAAAGAATGAACCCCATTTCGAAGTTTGTAAATTAAAATCAATCATAACCAAGTTCAAAAACCATTAATCTTAAATCGGAAAAAGGTTTAAAATATTTAAAAAATCGAAAAAAACTGTGCTTAAAAAGCCATTTTGCTGATAATTTTATCTTGTTAATTTGTATTTAACTTATATTTTAGATTATAGTTCATATCTTCCACAAGTTATTTTTGCTTATAACAAGCTAAAATAATCCCGAGAATTTTATACAGTATATTTAAAATATATTTTATACAGTATTTTATACCTTTTAAAATTTCCTTAAAATTAAAAACCCACTCAGCTCTTAAACACTCCTAGATTTCATATTTTTTTCAACTTTTATGCTCTAAAAAACCTTATTAAATGCATTATCTGCAATGTCTGATGGGGGAAATGCATTTCTTTATTAAATTAAATTTGTTATTTCCCTCGTGGAAAATGCTGCGCTGCTGATATAAGTATCTCATTTTGATTATGCTTTTAGGGCAAAAGACAAAACAATATTTTGCATATGATGTTGTTGCTGCTCCTGCTCCTCCTGCTCTTGTTGGTATTGTTAGTGTTGTTGTTGTTGTTGTTGCAATTGTTGATGTTGTCGCAGTGCAGCTGGATAATAATAACAACAACAAAAACAAGCACAAATAGCAACAATAAGAGGAGCGAACAAGGAGCGCTGCAGGCAACAATAAAAGCGCAGCCAAGGATTCCAAGGGGGATATAACATTATCAATAGCGCTCATCACACGGAAAATGGTGGGTTGGAGGGGCCGTTGTTGTTGTTGTTAATTTTTTTTTTGGAATCTAGAGTATAGCCACATACTCATCTGCGAAATAACAACAACAAGAACAACAACAATGGCGACAAAGAAATGTAAGGGAAATTCTACTTTGTTGCTGGGCTACGTTTTCCACTCGAGCGCATTATTATTATTTTTCTGCTGCTTTTCTGCCCCTTTTTTTCTTTTTTTTTATTATTATTTATTGTTGTTGTTGTTGCTGTAGTAACATGATGAAGAGACACTGCTATATGGCCATATATGTATGTACATAGCTGGCGCGGTGCTTCACCTACAGACTCCATAATGATGTACAGTGGCTCCAAGCTTATTTCGTGCAAGAATTATTAACAATTTTAAATCGGCCCTGCCGGATAACAAGCAAAGATATCTCTAAAATTTAAACGCAGTATTTTGGAGAAACACTTTGTTTATTTAACTAACAAAATTTTATTTTCCTAATCTTTAAAATAAATTAAAAAATTAAATAAATAGAAAAAATGTGACAATTCTCACACCCAAGCTTATTTCGTGCAAATATTTTAAAAACAAAAAACAGCTATTTTAGACTTTAAAATCGAAATTTTTTTTCTATATTACTTTTTTAAGTACTAGTCAATACATATTTTATTGGTTTTAGAGGCTGGCCCTACATATTTAAGGATATATAAGAAATTCTTTGTGGCAGTACCATGTACCATGAGTGATCAAAGGAAATTACTCCAAAATCACTTTAAAAGTTACAAATATCATCGTTATTTTTCCGATATGGTTTCCAAAACTCCCACTGCATTCCATTACATAATTAAATCATTTGTTTGTAGGAATTTGGTGGCAGATTGGTGTCGAGATAGACAAATACTTATAAATTTTTCAGTGAGCTGTGTTGTATTATCCTTATAATAAAGGAACAGGAGATACTTTCAGTTCCCAAATTAGATGCATTATATTGAGCACGAAATGTGTAACAAATGTAGTGTGAATTAGGTGCGCCCTATGTTGCAGGATCACATATTAAGAGGTCAAGTAGTATCAAAACAGCCATTTATAAGCAAACATTACAGCAAGGATCGTCTAAAATCTGCATAGAAGGTTATAATTCACTCGATTTTCTTTCGGAATGATTTTATCCTTACATATAAGTATAAAATTAGCCAATTTAGTTTTGGATGGACTAAAATATGTGCTGTGGTGACTGAATTCCGGCCTGTAAAATATCCACCTCAATGCATTTGTGAAGCAAGCCGGATTCATTCCATTGTTGGGCCTGTATGGCGTCAATTGGCGTGACGAAACAATTTTTTTTCAATGAAATAGTAAATGGCGATATGTTTCCTTAAAATTTAAAGAAAAATTTGCTTAAAATGGCAGAAGAACTGCGCCTACGGGGTCGTTTTTGGTAATATCAGACTAAGATCATTCGTGCTCGGCAGGCTTTGTGAGGGCGTGGCTCGTCTGGAAACGAACAAAATTTATAAAAAACATTACAAAAATCAACATTTTGAAGTGTTACTACAAATTTTAACCAAAAAGTAGACTCAGTCATTATAAAAAAAGATATAAAATAAATATTAACTCAAAAGTGCTATAAGGAAATAATGGCTTAATAGTCTAGTAGAAACATATATAAAAAAATTTTTTTTTTCGTATAGAATATTTTGAAAGTTGTTAAAGAATGAAGAAAGGTAAAAAAAATATAGTAAAATCTAAAAATAAAAAAGTTATTTTATATTTTCTGAACTGCACGAAATAAGCTTGGGTGTGAGAATTGCACTCTTTTTCCTATTTATATGATTTTATTATTTGTTTTAATTATTAGAAAAATAATTTTATGTTAATTAAATAAACAAATACTTTCTCTAACATACTGCGTTTAAATTTTTAAAATATCCTTATTAGTTTAGCGGCAGTGCTAATTTGAGGTTGTTGTAAATTCTTGCACGAAATAAGCTTGGAGCCACTGTAGATGCATTGTCTCTGTTTTTTTTCTTTTTTTTGGCTGTGTGTTGACATTTTTTCGATAAACGTTTTCTTCTTGTTTTCCTAGCTTTAATTTTAAATAATTTTAGTATATGCAGAAAACGATAATTCACCAAAACATCCTCATTATTGTTTGTTCTATTCAAAAATTCGTGTCCTTGCACGCTTCCATCCTAGTTTTTGGTCACACTGGCGGGCCAAGAAATGCTCACAGTTTTGACGTGTTTAAACCTGTTAAAAGTGAATCTGTCTGAGAGCCGCCTGGAGCTGTGTGCTTCAAATTCAAATGTGGAAAGCTGGATTTTCCGCAGTCCTCAGAGGGCCCAACCCCCTGCACTTCCTGCAGGACCAACATGCATATGCTTGCTTATCTCTGTGTATGGTGTGTGTATGGTGTGTGTGTGCGTGTGTGGCAGAAATGAAAATGCCAGTTTAATAATGCTTTGGCAACAAAGCATTTGCAGATTGCTTTCCCAAGTTCCCCTCTCCACAGTCCCTGGCCCCGGTCGAGCGGCATTAGAATTGTAGCTGTTGCATTTTCCATGCCACAAAATTATGCAGGAGGGGGAGGTTGCCGGGGGTGGAAGGATCTCTGGCTCAGTTTCGGCTGCGCTGCCCTTTTTCAAGCCCGGGAAATCGATTGGGAATGCGGGGGAGGAGCGGTGTTAAAATTGAACTGGAACTGAGCCGGAACGCCGCTGAACCACTGAGCTGCACACTCCAAGAGCTGCAAGCTGCAAGTTTTGAGTGCTGATCAAGGATTGCAAAGGGTGTTAGTTCGACTTTATTGGCCCAAGCCATTGAAGTTGAATGGATATGGTAGGGAACTTGCTTTAATAATGAATTTAACAAGTTAATTTGGTTACAAAATATATGCCAAGTTGTTGTATTTTAAAGCAACTGAGAGGATTCATTAGCCAAAATTTTCAGAAATTACTTTAAAATATCCCTAAATATTTTATATTTGATGAGAGGATTAAGCAGGCAAAACTTTTATAAATTATTTTGAAATGTACATTTATACATACATTTTTATGTATTTATATATTTATACCCTTGCAGGGTATTATAATTTCAGTCAGAAGTTTGCAACGCAGT
>JAEIIJ010012097.1:0-25390 GCA_018904815.1 Drosophila ogumai | reverse complement strand
AAAAAAATCGTTTTGAAGTTGTTCCTCTGTCGCACTGCTATTTCAGTGAACACAGCTGTACATAAAAACAAAAATACAAGCCCATCAATGAGTTCAATATATATTTCGCCTTACGGGGTATCGAAAGGGGCGGCTACTCAAAATAGTATCCAGCCTTTCTGGTTCCGCGTTGATTTGATATTGCATTTTTGAAATTTCAGGCACGTTGCAGGTAACAACAATGGTTGCAGTTTTCTTGTTGTTATTGCAATTGTTGTCTTTGTTGCTCTGCATTTAATTTTTAGCCATTTGGCGTCTCCACTTTTTTCGTTGTTTACCAAAGACGAGATCTAAAATTTTCCATGCACATGTTTTCTTTCCTCTTCCCCCGTTCCTCTTCCGCTTTCTATTCTCCGTTTGTTTGTGTTAGATTGTTAAATAATATTAAATGAATTTGCTTTAAATCGGACAGCTGATTTGGCAGCAGCTGACTGCGAACAGAGAGGCCAAGAAGAGAGGCAAAGAGAGCCAAGGCAAACAAACATATTTGACAGACTAACTGGCGGAATTTGCTTTCTATGCGGGAGTTAGGGGAAAGGAGGGCGGGCGGGGGATTGATTGTTCTATCAATTTCTGCGCCGCACTTTACACATGCGTCACACACACACACACGCATACCGTCGAGAAATTCAATAATAAAACGCAGAATATGATAATCAAGCTGAAAAAGAGGAAAACAAACTCACCACTGACTGTTTATCAAAGAGAGTGCGCGTGCGAGACCGAGAGAAGGAGAGAGAGCAAGCTTTCTGACACACCGACACAAAAAAGCGAATTGAGTTAGGAACTGGCTAGCTTCCACCTCATCCCACCCCCTCGTCCAGCCCACTCACAGCTGGGCCACTTGTTGATGAGAGAGAGCAAACCGCGAGAGAGAGACGGAGAGCGGAACTCACCACTGGGGCATCGATTGTGGTGGCCTTAGCGGCAACAACAAACAGCAAGCCGCCCTTTTTTCCGCCGCGACAGAGAGCCAGCTCCTTTGTGGGGTCCTCTCTCGCTCTCCTGCTCTCTCCGTGAAACTTATCAAGGTCGTTGGTTGGCTTGGCGTTTCTTTTTTTTCGCTGTTGTAAGCGGGTTTTTCTACTTGTCCACCAACCGCACCTCCCACCCCACGGCCCCCTCACCCGCTCTGCAGGTTTACCATCATCCTTTGGCAAAAATTCTTTTGCTTTTATGTTATTGAGTTTCTCCTGCTTTTTGCTGTTTCGCATGCCTTTGGCTTGTTATTCGTTATTGCGCTGGTTGTTGGCTTGTTGTTGCTTTCCTGCTTCTCCTTGCCGTGCACTCGAAGAAATAAAAAAGAGGTCCTGAATGGCAGAGTATAAGGTATATCCTGTGAACGGCACGGATACTTACTAAGTTTTGTTCGTTTAAGAGCCGCAAGCAAGTTCACTGGACTTGATAAAATGTGAAGTGATAAAACACGAATTTTTATCTTTAAGCAAAAACAAGACTGATAAGAATGGTTTTACATAACATTTGATTATGATAATGGCTATATTATGTATGTTTGCAGTGTTTGTGACGAGGTAATAGAAAATAATTTAGTATTAACCATATTTGGATTTTACTATTTATTGCTCTGTCTTTTGGCGCCAAAAGTCTGCATATTTACAAAGTAATTCATCAGGTTTTCCGAGTGTATGCTGCCTGGTAAGGTGTTCCCATTCCACACTCTTAGCTGCGACGCCCACTGTTGGGCACTTTTAGTTGTTGTTTTTGTTGTGCCTGCTGTTTAATTTACTTCGTTTACCTTGCCCCAGCGTTTATATTGCGCGTGTCCCTGATCCTGGGTTTTCCCACCTCCTCGCAGTCCCTTCCCCTTGATCCCCTCCCCGCACTGCGTGTATTTGCTTTATGTAAACAGCATGAAATGCCACTGGAACTTAACTAAATTGTTTGAAATTATGCTCGCTAAAAGTTGTGAGGGGATTGCAGGGAATTCCTTCGTGTTGTTGTTGCTTCTTCAGCAGCTCGTTAGATGCGGCTAAAAAGTTTTTGCCATGAAAATTATTTGCACCAACTTCCAGGTCACACTTTAAATGAGGGAAATATAATGGAATGTAAGGAAAATGTGGTCAAAGGAATTACTACCATATTTTTGTTTGCATAATAATGAAAAGGATGAAGCATTGTCGGTTGTTAAACTGAGGTGAGCTGGTTTAATTACATAAACTTGTATAAGTTTAATTTGTGTGCGTTTATTCCCTGGACTTGTGTGATTTTCTAAATCATTTACAGGTTCAATTTTATTTCTTTTATTTGTTTTTTTTATCTATAATTTGTTTAGCTTTCCAACATCTTGTTTTATGCATAAATTCTTTTTGAACTACTACAGAATCCATTATGGCGGGATATGATATACCAGTAGGGTTTCCCCCTTCGGAATTCCTTAATACTCCAGTGGCGTAGAATACCAGTTTTTATTCCCCGCCTCACACCAGTTAACTTACAGCTCGTAACTAGTGCAGTAGCATCGTGATTCGCAAGATAACCAGGTTGCAGCAGAAGATTACACGATTGCACCACGGTGCGTATACGTCATAACTGGTGTCCTCAACCTCTTCCCCCTTTTGGCATTTACTCTGGTTTCCACTCGAGCGACACTCCACTGTGCCACAGGTTAGCGCGCTTTAATGCCGCCATCTATTTTTAGCCATTTCTAATGAGCGGTTGCTATTTTTAGGCCAGGTGCTCGTGTTCGAGCTTTCGCCCCGTCGACTCTGCGAGTTTGGTTTCGTTTTTCAATGCAGAAGACGCAGGCGGTGGAGATGGGAATTGGCGGATGGATTGCTTGGATTGGACGACGGGTGGAAGTGGCCACTTGATTGCCGATCTTTGGCTATGCTTGCTCTCTGTTTTGGGCCGCTCGTCTGGCTTTTTGTGCCTCTGTCCGTTCTTTTTGCCAGATCATTATCATCATCGTTGGGCATTGCAGTTTCGTTTTTTTCCGATCTGTTTTTGGCCAGCGTTGGTAATTGTCTTTTGATGGCATTGATCACTTGAGCCCAGCTAGTTGAACGGGTTTTTTTATGGCTCGAAAAGGGGGGTGGGGGTAGAGTATTACACATTGCTACTGAAAGTTGTTGATAGGAAAGCCAACGTCAAGATAGTTATGTTAATCCATTGTTTTATTCATATATGGGTCTAATGTTCTAAAATTAAAAATAAGAAGGTACATAAAAAGTGGTAAGTTTTTACTGGTCCCTCTTCGGGCGCCATTGAGATGAAGGTTTCTTCCTTAATTGTGTTCCGAGTTAATTAAAAAATAAGTTAACTAAAGCAAATTAAGTTAAACTATTTTTCGTTTGCCCCACTATTTTCTTAAACACTATTAATAATTTAATTCCCATGTAGAGCATTCAAAGTTCCAAACTAACCCAAAAATGCCACTTCAAAATAGTTAAAAAAAAAGAAACGGTCCAAAGGCGAAAAAAACAAACTCGAAAAAATACTTCATTTGTTCCACTTGTGGCGTTGAGTGCCAAAAATCGCCAACATCATAATGTTTGATGACTGTGAAAGTTTCCAAATGGTTCATTAAGCCGCTTAAATACGTTACACACAGTCTATACAGTGTGTTTCTCTGTGTGTCTTTGCAGGGTACAGTTTTGTCTGATTCCCAGTGGGAGATCATTAGAATCTGGGCAACGGGAAATGGTCAGAACACAGACATTAACCAGGCACTAGTTTAGCTAATGGAGCAGGATGAACGAAAAATTCCGTCCAAATTAACGTGCTAAGTATCCACACCGCAAAAACACACTCACAAAAAAAACGTGGGCCTGCCTTCGGACTGCGATAAAATGCCACTTTTGACCACCAACTGGTCAACCTTCAAATATACATTTATGTATCTAATTTTAGACCGGATAAATATAGTGGGACAATTAGAGACCAAACAATGCACAGTCAAACAGTTCAATTCAAACCCTCCGACAGAAAAAATCGAAATGGAGAAGGAGGGATAGGTGGTTAGGATAGATTGGGTGTAAGCTAATGAATTATCTAAATTATGGGTCATCTATAAATGCTTGAGAGCCCAGCAGATGCGCCGTCCTCAAAGAGTGGGGGCAGCGACCCCGTGGGGAAAATCACCTATAATGACACTAACAATGAACTTCGGTCCTTTAACCGTCGTAGGAGTTGACCTTCTCCTTTTAATGGTATATATTATTTTTATAACAGTTACGTCGGCTGGACATTACCCTCACAGCAGGCAAACGACTTTAATAAGTTCGTGTTTAGGTATTTTCTCCCAATTAGGAGCTCAAGGCTTGAGTTACTCACTTAATTTCACTTCATTGAACGAAATTCCAATTGGAATTGGATTATACCAATTATTCCAATTAAATTGTATCATTTCTATCAAGGGGCTTGGGTTGGCAAGCAGAAGGGTTTAAATTGATTTTTCGTTGCTTTTGTTCAGGACCGAATACTCTTAGCAAAATAAATGTGAATTATTTTGATTTCTTAAACCTTGAATTTATTCAGAGTCAAAAAGAAGAAACATACACACTTAGCCAAAGAGCTACAAAAAACATTTTTGAAAGCAGTGTAACTTTATTATTTTTGATTAAAGATTCTATTTACAACATTACAAGTTTGTTGTGGGAGAAAAGCTGTTTCCTCGTATATTTTCTTGCTGTTTTTCGCCGACAAACATCTTTGAAGTTTAGGGCGACGAAAAGTTTGCCGCTGCCAGCGAATTCAATTGGCGCAAAAACAAAGCAAAACTTTTTAATCAGGCAAAGTTTAAGCGAATGTAAATGAGCAATAAAAGTGATTTAATTCGTGCTGATGCGTAAAAAACGAAAACATTCGCGGCTGGCATTCCGCGAGACTATTTAAGGAGCCGGGGCACTCGATCAAATCATGAAAATTACAACTCATTCACGTACTTAGACATTTTGGTTAATAAGTTTCTAGTGTGCTGCGAACACGATTGTTTGGCTAGCCAAAAAATTAAATAAATAAATATTTGTCTTGCCAAAAAGTTCTCTCTCACTCTCCTTTAACGACTTTTCTTTGTTATGAATTTATAATGAAAAAAAGAATAAATAAATAAATAACAATAAACTGGCTGAAGTATTACCTTGAGATCATTAGCAATTCGATGAGGCCGGAGAGACAGCTAGAGATGCAGATAGAGGTGGAAGTCGTAGAGAAGGCGGCGTGCCACGTCATTGTCTTGTCTCCGCCAAAAATCTTTGGCAAGCCGAACTCTGGACGAGCCGAGACTCGATTTGATTTAATTGCTTTCATTGGGCTAACCATTATTAATGAATAGGAAGCGTTCTCTTTCTCGCAGCCATTATTTGTGTTTGGCTAACGGGCATCTGTCTGGCCGATAATGAAGATAACAGCGCTTCGAATGAGATAACTATTTTTAGTCCAAGTATTTTTGGATCCAGCTGAGATTGAGGCTAATCTTCGCTTCGTCTAGTTTCTGTTTTCCGCGAGGGTTTCTTCACTTTCCTGACGTCATTGGGGGAGTTCTTCACTTCGGTTGTTTGACAACGCTCGAAAAACTCCTCTAGTTTCAAAAGGCTCTCAAGGAGACTCCAATGAACAAAGCAAACATTGCAGACTTGAAGTGCGGAAATCGAGAGTTCTTGTCGGCAAGATACCCTGTAAAAGATAAGGTTCTAGTAGGCAAGGTAAAGTTATCTAAAAGCTTCAGGTTAAAATACTCGTGACATTAAGACATATGTTGATGCGATAAAAGTTGGGAGAGAATGTGCTACAATTTTGTTACTATTTACTATTTTCATTCCAGACATATAACGTAATGTGTTTAAGTTTGCATTGTGATGGAATTCGCAATAAATGACGGTTTTTTAATTTAACTCTAGACTCTAGCCTAGGACTATTTCCGAGAACGGCTTCATATACCCCCAACCCTCGAAATACCCTGGGTATCATCCCAATTCCGACTGACGCATTGTTCCTAGAGATACACAGCATCGCAAAGAGTGGAAGAAATACGAAAAATTCTTTGCTTTGACAGCTTTCAAGCCCAGAGACATTGGCTGCTCATCGTGTCCAAGTGATTAAGGTGTCAATTGGGCAAAAAATCGAAGGAGCCAAACGCGAGCGAACGAGCGAGCGATGGTGAAAACACACCGTAAACACAGTTAAGCTGACATCGAAATCACATAAGAAATGAGTTTTTAAACAACCGCTTCGGTAGCAGTGCTACAGGAAAAATACAAATAAGACACGAAATAACAAAATAAAAACAAAATAAAAATCTTAATCGAATAAAAAAAAAAAATGGTTACGCACAAGGTCCCAACCATAAAAAAAGGGGGGAAAAAATCGAATTTTTGGGCAGATAGAGAGAGAGGGGAGCGGAGAAAAGAGGGGCACGGGCATGATAAAGCAGCTAAGCAAATAAATCAATAATGAAAATATTAGAGGCGACAGGTTCACAAAGTGTTTTATATGATTTGTGGCCTTCTCTTTCTTTAAAAAAAGAGATATTGAGAATAATAACCAAGAACAACAAATAGAAGACAACCGGTTCTCAAGAGATTTCACGCGTGAGTCGTTAAACGTCAATTAAAGCTTAATGCGATGTCCGAAAAACGAGCATCACAGATTCCCGCTCAGCCATGCTTTTTGTTGTTCTCCTATTTTTTTTCTCATAATTTTGCTTTTGGCACGTGAAGCTGAAAACTCGCCGAAAGTTGCGCCTCCTTCTTGATCACTGATCGCTGATCGCTGATCGCTGGTACGCCCTCTCTCGCTCCCGCGGCCGGCGATCGTGCGATTAACTGTTAACAAATCGTGCACACGCTGATGTCATATGCCACCAGCTTTAATCGCACTCCCTCTCTCGCTCGCTGTCTCTTACTCGCTCTTATCGCCGGTGTGATGTCATTATGCAGCCGTCGCCGTCGATGCACAGAGGAAAATACACTCATACTCGTATACCATCGAAATTGATCATCATTTGGGTATTTCTTCATGTTTTTGTGACTTAAAGCGCGACAGTCAAACATATTAGATTTATGTTTTTGTCAGGCTTTTAAAGCTCTAAAACTAATAAATTAGAAGTCCAGTCGTTGGTTATTTCACTCAGATTCAGTCATAATTTTCTCAAATATATCTAGAAGCATTGTAGAATTATATATTGGTATTTCTCTCGGTTTTCATGTTCCAATACATTATAGGTGTGTGTTTGTTAAATTAACATGACAGTCAAGCATATCAGATTTATGTATATTTTATATATTTTAAAACTTTACACTGAAACATAACTAATTTAACATTTAGGAATTTTAAGGCTTGTTCCTTAAAAATACACCTTCAGAAATATAAAACATATCAGGTATCATCATGAAATCAATTAAAATAGCTTTTAATAGTAGTACAAAAAAATATTGGTTTTACAAATTAATACATTATTAGTAAATCATGGATTTTATCTTTTTGCACAATGTTTGACATATAGTCAAGGCATATCATTTGCAAAGAAAGTGTACTGTGAATTTAAAAGTTAAAATATTTGGTAACTTTAACTTCTTATTGATGTTATACATCTTTTATGTTTCGACTAAAATCTATATATTTTCTTAAGAAGATTTAGTCAGTGTCTGAAATACCTAATGCTATTAAATAATAGTAAATGCTATTAAATAATAGTAAATGTAAATATACCCCACATAGTATTTACTCAATCAATTTACATTTTAATCAAATTTTTCTCAGTGTTATTGCGATTATTGTTGCCAAAACTCTCTCACTTGAGATCTCGCACTCCGCGACTGCCGCTCTTTCTTATTCTCTATCTCTGAGTTTATTCTAATTGGATTGTGTGCGGTTCAAACCGGGAATTGTTGACTTTTTGTCATGTTTGTTTATCACTTTTTTGAGGCCTGCTCTGCTTTCGTCACAGTGCAGCCTCCATACGAGCGCCGCCCATACAGTGTTTCACCGTATGAGTAATGCCTGCGAAGTGGCCCTGTGGCCCGTATCACTTTATCTGCTCATTCTAGTTGTCTCGTTGGCAATAAATGCTAATTTACAGCATTTGGAATTTACACGTGACTTTAGTTGAGCATTTGGAAACTTATACTCGTGTGTGTGAGTGTGTTGTATTGAAGTGTGTGTGCGTGGTGTTGATTAAATGAGTTGTTGTTGTTTGCTCTGTTTGCCATTGTTCTCCTTGTTTGCTCCCTTAGTGTTATTGACTCGAAATATTACGCATACGACGCGTGTGCTGACAAAACAACAATCTCCTGAATGTTGTAATGCAAACATGTGTTACACAATCTAAATGGATACATTTCAGAATTTATTTGCAGGAAAAGGTAATTACTCTTTAACTAATTTAGTTTTTCTTAAAACAGTTATATTTAAACATTTAAGTAAAGGTCTAAAAACTTACTTTATAGGTTCGTAAATAAATTAATTCAATTCAAAAAAATGCAAGATGAGTTACATTATTGTTTATTATAATTTTCCCTTGTTTATATTTTCCTACTCTTAATATATAAATTTTTTAAACCATAAGGAAATCCCGTATTTGACAAGTATTTTATTCAAAAACCCTCCCATAAGCGACTTTAAATTTCTTATATAATTTCCTTAACCCTTCCCTCACATTGCACAACATTGTTTGTTGCGAATAAGGCATAAACTAATTAAACAGCCAAGTGGGGGGAGAAGAAAAGGGTTGAGGTTTAAACGTTGTTTATTGTGTCACCGTATTAGTTTTGTTTTTCTCCTGTTCCACCTGACATAATTGCAGACCTCCCCGGGTGTCAATTGTTTCGCTGACTGCTACCTGCATATTAGCTGGAAATTGAACAATTTGTGACGTACTGGCTTTAATTGCTCTAGCTTAGCATTTACAATTTTTTTCTAGCATGTCGAGAACATACTTTTTCCGCCCCATTCTTCTCTCTCTGCTGTTTTATCTTCAAGGTCGCCGGCGACAGTGGGTGCAGAGGATTGCATTGAACTTGAACCAAGGGGGGTTGGTCCGAGGGTCGATTCGCTCGCCAGTTGCCAACTGGGGGCGTGTTCTCTATATATTATTTTTCCTCTTTTTGCCGAGGTGCGTGGTCACTCACTCTCACTCACTCGCCTGTATGTGCACTCACTCAGAAGTGCGCACAAACAGCTCAAATCTGTGAGCGCCTTTCAAGTATGCTATGGAATTTGTAGTTCTCCGTGTGTTCTGTATGTGTGTTTGTGTGCGTGTCGCGGGGGTTATGCATAAATTAAGTGAATATTCAAATATTGCACTTTGTGCTTAGTTTTTGTTACTGTTGCTATTGCTAGCTAGCCAAACAACTGACGTCAGCGGGGGAAAGTCCGCCCGAAAACCCCTCTCAACTTTAAACTTTCCCGGCTATATTTAGCATCTAAAAAAAGAACAAACGAGGGAGAAAGTTTGCTGTTTTTAACGGCCAGCTCCTTCTACTTATATATTTTCAATTGTTTTTGTTGCGCTTTTGGCAACGTTTTAACAGACAGAAAGAGAGAGAGAGAACAGCCCAGAAAGTATTGCATATTTGGTGGCGCGTTTCCTTTGTTTATTGCTGCAGGCATTTTTAGTTAAAAAACAAAGAAAAAAAAAACACGAGGGAGGATACTTATCATAATACTCGCATTCAATGAAGCCGCAAAAACCACTTTGGCAACAAATTGAGAAAACACCGCAAGACAACAAGCAACTATGCCGTCCCATTTCCTGTGACATTTCCACGAAAACTGCAAGTGAAACTCGAAAATGAAACGCAAAACTGAAAAGTCGAAGCTCATTACGAATGCAAAAGGCATTCCGCCTGCATTTGACGGCATTTACCAGGGGGACAGGACAGCAGGTTCTCTCTTATGGGTTTCGGTACCCTTGAATCGGCCATAGCTAACATTGTGAGTCCAGCTCGCAATTTATGGCCAAATTATACCCTTTGGCGTGGGGAAGTCGTGGTGTGTATGAATAATTGTGGCATAGTCTTAAAATTAATTAGTTACCAGATATATAATATAAGCTAGCAAGTTTTTACTTATAACTCTAATAATGTATTGTGTTTCCAAATATTATCAGTCATAATACAATTATATAAGTTAGGTTTATAAAGTAGTAGTAGTTAAGTATAAAGTTAGGTCATAAACCGAACTATTTCAGACTTTCTTATGTAATTGTATCATGGTATCTGTATATTCAAGAGTAACCTATTTTATTCCCTAAAAACCCTAAAATCAACTCCAAAAGTGACACAATAATGTGCTGTTTGGTTACATTTTCCCTAGAGTAATGTCACTTCAGTGTGAGCCACCTGCCTGCTACCTTTGCTTGTGTTATCAATTTGCAACCGACGCCGCAAATCGAGAATGCAAAACACAAAAGCAAAGTCAAAGTCAGGCTTTGCCACCTGTCAGGGCCAGGGATTGCCAAGTTACATACATTCCGGCGTCAAATCCCAGTCCCAAACCCAATCCCACTTAGGCTCCTCCCTTCAGCTGGGCATTATGGCCAGCTTGTTGTTTCAAGGACATTTCGTATGCGTCAAATGTCCGTCCCCGTCCTTTCTAAGTTTTTGTATTTTTTATGGATTTGCATGGGAAAACTAAACTGGCCGCGGCGAAAGTGAAGTGGAGTCACGACGGTCTATGACTATATGCCAGCCACAACTGAACACTGCATTTGCATATGGCAAATAGCTACTCGGTACTCCTTTTGTTCTTGGCTGACTGTCGCAGCGGAAATTCTACCAGTCTCTCTCTCTCTCTCCATTTTTTTTTTTCGCGAATTGATTGACGCCGCACGCAGTTTGAATATTTGATGCCCTGGAAACGGCAAATAAATTGGTTTATCTAACCAAAACACACAGAGAATGCCCTTTGTTCGACTTGTTTTGGGCCATAAAAATAAATTGCTAATTTTCTTATTGTTTCTGCTGTGTGCTATGCGATTTTCACGCTTCAATTTTCAATCTTCCATCTTCATAAATGGGCAAATTCGATGGGTGCCTAGCACTTGATGGTACTTCAGCATAGAATCGGGTTACCTATCGGCCATATCCCTCAGTGCGCATATCTGTATGTATGCTTTATATCCGCTTTATATATTTTTCTGTGCGGTTTTGACAGGCAATGTAAGTTATTGGTTTTTAATGCGCCTCTCGTGCGCAGGAAAAAGCCAGCCTGAAAGTGGGATTGTGTGTGGTGTGGGTGTGTGTTCCTGATGGGCTCATCAATAACGATGATGGGTTACAGAAAAAAAAAAACCGAAGAAGTATCAGGAGCCGCATTATGCAAATATGCAAATTACACGTGAATTACTCAAAAAAGACATATGAAATTACAAATTGCGACAAGTGTAATATATAACTGGAATTCGGGGAAAACTCTTAAGAAAAGTCTCTAATAGGTCGATAGTTTCAACAACTTGTAATCATATTTCGTACTAAACCATTTGGAAAACGCTGGTACTTGGCTGATTACTCCTCGGAATCCCCCACAAAAGAGTTGCGTTGGGTTAGGGGGAATTTCTAGTGGGCGGAGCCTAACCCTTTGGGTTTGATATTGTTAATGCCGTCGCAAGCTTCCAGTTCAATAGGGCGCAACGAGAATATTCTCTTCGTATTTAATCATTTAACGCCTCATTAATTCATCACTTTCAATCAAATTTTACGCTTATATACATTTTTCCATAGCCGTAAACGCAGGCAGGCAGCTGGGCAGGCGGCAGGTGTGTGTGAGTGAGAAATCATCGCTTCATTTACCACAGTAACGCTGGTGAATCGGAGACCGCGATAAAGGTTGCCTCGCGGCTGTGGCGGCCCTTAAGCTCACTGAGTTTTCCCTTTAATTTTTTAACTTTTGTCCAGCATTAAATTTAACTTTATTAAGCACTCTCCCCGGGCCACCTCTTCCCCAAAACGCACTGCATACTTAGGGGCGCACTTCCTTTGGCTGCATAACCCGTGACTTTACGTTCACACGTTTTTCGGCCACGTGACAAAACGCCCAGGAAATTGGCTTATATAAGTTGGGGATTTTGCACAGGGAAGCTGTAGGAATTTTTGGGGAAATCTTTATGCAATTCACGATGTGTGTGATATGGCTTTCATTCATGGCTAGTTCTTCCAGGAATGTCCATTCAAAGCCAAACAAACTCAGCTTTCTTTCACTCTAATGGCTAATGGGTAATGGCTAAAAGGATTCTCCCCCAGGCCGAAAGTCAACTCGAATCGAACATTTGGCATTCGTCGTTGTGTGGCGGATATTCTGCCAATTCAGCAAACACATTTCACTGGCCTGTGTGCCTGCCTGCCAGGCAGCCTTCTGCTGTTTTAAAAATAACTCCTTGTTTTGTGGAATTCCATGGAAATCATGCACATCGGGAAATGTAAAAATATTGATGTTTTCAGTCCCAGTGTGGGCTGCTAATTTTAACTGATACTCTCTGCGCAATGGGGAAATTAGCAAGAGCCCAAAACGGATACTTAGGGATCGAGAGGAGTCTATAGACTCTGTATTACCAAGTGGACGGATACTCGAACGGATGTATTTTTGCGGGTGGAGGCGCTGCCCCTTGGCTTCTTGGCCCCTGGCCGTGGTTATAAATATAAGTGAAAATTTATTTAAAAATCATCGCACTTCCAATTCCAATGCAGCAGACACACCGCCGAGGCAGCGCCAGAAACAGATGCTCAGAATTTCCTTTCTTTTAGTTGAAGGAGATCGCCGGTCAAAGCAACAACACAGAACAGAAGGCGACCAAAATACTTGTACAATAACAAAACAAATCAAAGCCGAAAGCGAGGCGAACCCAAAAATAATACAATTTTAAAATATATCTCTCAGTGTGCGGCTGCCTACATATATGAGAGTGAGTGAGTGATGGTGTCTCAGTGTGTGTGTTTATTTCGATTTATTTTCGACCGATCAGTCGGAATAAAGAGTTAAGAGGCTTTATTAGCAAGTCGGTCGGGCGCGCGTCGTGTTGGTTGCTCTCCAATTCATCCGATTATCGATAATTAGAGACTGTTATCGACAAGTCTGTTTTGTGCTTAAACTTAAATGGTGCTTTGAAAATAGTTATAAAGTAATTTATTTATAAAGCGACTTGTTCTGAAGATGTAATACGAAAACGCACGCATTTCGTGGGTTTCTATAAATATAATCGATAAACAAAAGCTTTTGTTTGTGTGTTGAGAAATATAAAGGATAATAGACAAATGAAACTTGTCTTGAATGGAAACCCTACTATTATAGTAGAGACTTTGTTAAATATTATAAAAAAAACCTGTGTAAAACTGTTCCGATTTCATCGATATCTTGTTTTTAATAGATATATTTTCAAAAGAGTTAGCTCAAGTTGAACACAAAGCGTCTACCTCTGTTTGCTCCTCATTCAGAACAATTTCTTAGCCATTTAAACGCTTTGCTCGCTTGTTGAATACATAATTGGCCGCTTAATACGATTTCGCTATAATCCGATTAGCTTCTTCTTCTTGGCAAAACATAAAAAGGCAAACAAAGTTCGCATGGCGCAGGATCCATCTCCTTTTTTACTTAACATCCCTGGATGCCTTTTCGAGAGCAGCCACAAGCCGTGGAAAGAAATCCTTTGTGCCTACACACACACACGCAGTCAGTCACAGGACTCGACGCATCTCAATCACTTTCATGAAAACGCCATTAAAGCGCTTGGAGAGCGCTTAACTCGAAAGCCCATCAAAAAGAGATTCAGCCGAAGGGGGAATCCCCTGCGGAGGATTCGGCGAGGATTGCTTGTAGTTCAAAGATGAATCGGCAGTCGCCTTGCCCGCGCGGGGCATTATTATCTTATTTCGGGTTACCTCTAATTTTAAAATGGCTCAAACGCAAACAAACAAACAAAGATGAACCGAACTGAACCGTAGAACAGAACAGAGCAGAGCAGAGCAGAACAGAACAGAACGGATCCGAGCAAAACGAGAAAACGGAACAGCAGCAGAAGAAACAAAAAGCGTTTTTTATAGAACATTTATTTATAATTATACATTCTCGGTGTATATGCGATTTTCTGCGCCAGTAAAGTGAAGTGTAGGAAATATACACACCACCTCCTCCTCGTCGCCCATACATATATAGATTCTTGTACAATATTTTCATTTCCAATCCCCGATCCGAATCAATCGCATCGCCTCGGTTCGTCCCGTTCGACAATCGGCAAACAATCGGAATCGATCGATCATCGCGCGCGCAAATGGGGAAAAGATAAAACCCAAAAATGAGAGTGAAAGTGCTAGTTTAACACCCCTATAATCGTATAATTTCCATCCACCCAAGTGCAAATCTGCTGTCATAAGTCGTGAAATTTCCCAAAATAAAGTGAAAACATCTGTTCTTTGGCAGAGAAACAGAAAAATCGAAAAAAAGAGAAAATAAATTGAGAATCGAAAGAGTGCAACATGTTGCTGGCAACCAGAACAGTGATTCGCGCAGGCAACATGTTGCCCACTAGTGTTGTGTCGGTTCGCCGCCAGATGTCGTTTGCTGGTCCAGTGGCCACCAGATGGTGCTATACTCACGATCGTTGGCTATTTTACCCTCCGCCCCATAGATGGCGTTGGCAGGCCAACACAGAAAGTAAGCAAGGAAAAATCAAAACATTGCGAAAATCTATGCTAAAAAGAGGATGAAAACCCTCGAGGCTTTCGCACCCAAGCCGCTTAGCATGAAAAGCTTATCACCTAATGCCCGGGGCTAGACGGGCGACTAAGAAAACAAGGAAAGAACTTGAGATGAAGTGGGATTTAGGGCCTGTCACTCATCTCAAAGGGCAAGAGAGAGCTCTCAAACAATTTCCGTTTCCGTCGGGAAATTCAATATGCCGTCTGGACTACCCTCTCCCCCTCCTTATAATTCAGTTTACTGGCTGCCGACACTCCATTTTATGTGCTGCTCCTCTGCATATATCTAAAAATATTCCCTGTCCCCTTTTTTCATGTTTGTTTTGCCAGTAATTTTTTTGCTAGATTTTTTGCTTTGTGTAAACTTAAATAATTTGATTTTGAAGAGCTCTATAATTTTCTAGGAAATGTACAAGTAAATTAAAGCTTTTATTTTAAAGGAAAACCTCCTTTTGAACTAATTTATTATTAAGCAATTCATAAAGCACACAGCAATATTTCTTAAAATTCACCTAAATTCACGCTCAAATCGTTCATATCCCTGTTCAGTTTTTCCCCCCTTTTTATTTTTGTGTATGTTGTTTGACTTTTTGTTCTGTTGTTTTCTAAATTGCAACAAAAAGTTGTTTATTTACGCAAATTTCTGTAGACTTTGGCCCTCGGCCAATAATTGCAAATGCTCGGAAAAAAAGCAAAAAGAAAAACTGAAAAGCTGAAAACGGCACGAAAAACCAAAGCAATGAGTAGGTTATTTTGCAAAAGAAAAAACCATAATAATGAGTATTATAATTTGAACTGATTAGAAATCAGCTCGGGGCCCAGATATGATGCAAAATATTCACCAGAAAATATTTGAAAAGTAATCAATAATAATGAGTGTGTGTATGTATATTGGACAACTTAAAAAATCATCAAATAAATTTTGACTTTTTGACACAGAAAAGCGCTCTCCTTCTCAGAGTTTAGAAAAATATATAGATAGCCGAAGTGTGGGCGTTAGGGAATGTTTAAGGTATAGGAAGATATATGTCATCAATTGGGAAAGAGAAGACAGGAGGCAAGTGGCCAGGGCGAGCGGTAGAACGAGGTGGGAAATGGGTGGAAAAATATTGAGGGGGAAATTTATGAGAGACAACTGCTAGCTGAATCTTTTTGATGTTTACTTTTTTCTGGTATCTGAGCTATATAGGCCTGCTCAATACTCTTACACTAAAGGGTTTTGAATGTAAAATATTTGTCATGTCAAGAAAATCCTATTTCACCAGAAATTCTTCCTTAGAGAATAATATAAAAAGAATTGACTTAATGCTAATTAAATTAAGGTTTAGCCAAAGTATAAAAAAGAGACCTTGTTTAGTTGACAATACAAAATAAACCCTTTTTTTTAGAATTTGTGTTTTTATGGAAACATTTTTACAATAATATTATATGTTTCATTTATTATTAAGAGTTGAAAGTTACTTATTTTACTAACAACAAAAAAAGTTAGCCCGAAACTTCAACAGTTAAAGTAAAAATCTTTTTGATTAAACTATTCCAAATATTTTCCATATAAACCTAGTTTTTCATATTAAACTTCTGTGCAAAGATGAAAACCACAGTTAAGCTAGGTAATTTGACTAGCACTTGTATGTTTCCCACTAAAATTGCACAGCTTACCTGCTGAAACTCCGGACCATCATCCGTTTCAATTTAAATTCCATTGAAATATCCCAAACTTGACTATAACTTTTTAAGTTTTCTCTTCTTATTATTTTTTTGTTGAGTAGTCACAAGGGGAGAATGGCCTTAAAGGCAGTCTGAAGCAGTCATAGGTAGCCATTTCATTTGAAATGCCATGGCAACGCAACAAAGGCGGCACCACAAGCACACACTGCTGCGAAGCGCACAGATACAGACGCTTGGGGAAACCTATGAGATACAGAAAGCTGATCAAGACTATGGCAACGTAGGTGGACGGAATGGACGAGGGATGGGATGCCTCTGATTGTCTGCTGCTGCTGTGTGGCTGTTGCCGTTGTCGCTGAAGCATTTCATTAGCCACCCACGCATTCTGACACTCACAAGCCCACAGATACAGATAGAGCTACAGATACAGCCACTGCTACAGATACAGATACAGATACAGAAGCTGAGGAATACTCCGCATTTATGTGGGCGTTTGTTGAGCACAGCACGCGCGCATTTCCCTCAACACAAGAGAATCCTGCAAGTGACTATCTGTCACCCAAAACTCCCCTCAAGCCCAAACTCAACCAATTCCCAGAAAACCGTTGGGAAAAGCCCCGACTTGTTGCACTTGTGTAGGCTCAACCTAGCGGGTGCCTGCAAAAAGGCACTCTTGCTGCTTCTACGCATACTTGTGCAATACTTTAATATCACTTCTCTTCATTGCAGTTATACAACTGGGCGGCACACAAATCTCAGGTGGAAACGGCAGCGTCCACGTCGATGTCAATTCCCGTTAACAGCGAACAATAAACCAATGTACAAATCCCTCAGATAGGAGGGGAATTTAAGCAAGTTTTCTAGAACTATACACGGATATGCGCAACCTATGATGGCAGCTGAGCTGTGGCCATAGATGATTTTGAAGAGAAAAACTGCAAGGACAGTTGGCTCCCGGAATCAGGTAAGCTTAAGATGTTGAAGGTATTACTGGGAGAACCTGGGAACTATTGGGATTTTATAGCTTACTTAAAAGCTAAAGAATATTTTGTACATTTTTATTAGGACAAGCACAATTTCTGAAACTCAGAAAAAGAGTTAAAAAGAGTTGGTTTTCCGAATGTTCAAAGGTTGCCCTTACAACAAATTATTCCATCTATGAAAACTCTGACTCATACGAGAGCAAAATCATTTTAAATGCCCTTAGAAGGAGCAAATAAACAAAGATTTAGAGTGTGAATCATTATTTTAAGTGTTGGATATTATTTTCTAGCTCCTTAAGAACTGATCTTTGGGAATACATTGTATTCAGCATTGTATTCATTTCGTTTCGTACTGATTTCTGGGCTCTCGAGCGGAATTCTCGGAGGTCTGCGAACAAGACCTACAACAACAGCTGCGTATGCGTAATATGTGTATACAACAAACCGCACACTCATATCTGATACACACAGTCATACTCACACCATTCGCATCTCCAATGGCATTCTGGTTGGGCTTTCAATTAACGTGAAACATTTTCGCCAAAGAAAACGCTCTCCATGGGAATGGGGAAATTGTAAAGGAGCTCAGAGCAGCATTGTGTTACATAGTTCCTTGCCGCGCAGATATTGATGGTTTTGAATTGCGGGGCTGACGGCTAATTAAATTTCAGCATATTTCCTGCGTAAGTCCGAAATTTTCCTACACTTTAATATCGAACGTCATTGAATTGCGCCCTCCTCTCGTTCTTGGTTTATATATTCGGTGGATCATCATCATCAAATATTCAAGCACGCGTCTCCCAAATGTGTGTACACATGAGTGTAAAAACAAATGCGGGCAAAAAGTTAGTGTATATTTATATTAAATAATTAAACTAGTTTCAAAGCAAAAAAATTACAAACTAAAAGAAACATAATTTAATCAAACAATATTACAGTGTATGTAAATACAGTTTGTGTTAAATAAAGTTGCCAAAATTTTTCTCTTTACCATAATTTTATTTGAATACTCCAAAATTAATCCACAATGCTATTGTTTTGACCAGCATCATCAGTGTATGACGTGTGTGTATATAATATATACTCGAGCAGGGGGCCGGATTCAGCCTGCGGAAAATTCACCTGAAGATGAAATTTGTTTTTTCTCGCTCTGCGTTTTGTTTCATTTTGTTTACGCTCGATAATTGCACTCGACGACCGCAATAAAGGGAAATTAAAGTTTCCCTTTGGCAGCCACAGAAGGGGACCGCCCTTGCGCCCCCTTCCTGCATTTTCCTGCACTTTCCCCCTTTGACATTTGTGCAGTTTTGGCTTGACGTCGTCGTCGTCGTCGTCGCAGTCATCTCGTTCCTTTCCTTTCCTTAACGTTCCCTGTCATTTCATTTGCAGCTTTAAGTATTTTGGCCGCGGGCCAAAATGTTTTTCATGTCTTGTTGTCGCCATGCCGCAGACACGGACGGCACCAATACCATGCCGCCCCGAGGAGGAGCAGGCGACACACGGGACAGTTAGTGATTAAGCGTGAAAATATCAGATCCATCCCATCCATGGGGTACAGCAACCGCAGAAGCAGCAGCGCCAGCAAAAAAAAAGAAAAGATCGCAAAAATTTCTAGTTTTTTGCAACATTTTCCTATGGCTCTATGTCTCTGCTTTCCCATTTGCTTCGCCTTTCGGTTTTTTGGCAACTACTGTTTGCAAATTAAAATTGTTTCAGCGCAGATAAAATGTTATGTTACAAAGGAGTGAGACAAACGAAATGAATTTAATTTAATTTGAAAGATTCAATTTAAAGGGAAAAACTCAAAAGGGAAATTCTCAAGCATGTATTTTTTGATGTTTTCTTTCTTTCATTTTGGAAATGCAATTACCAAGTCTTTTATTGAATTCTAAATGGTATTTTCCATAAGTTAAGGAGTTGTTTCATTTGCCTCTTAGAAATAAGGGTGCAACAAGTTTGTAATAACACTTACATGTATTTATTTGCTGCAATAAATATTGTAATATGTCGCTTTTTAATAAAAAGCTTAGAAATTTTATGTTTCATCATTCTCTTTTTTTTTTTTAATTATTTAAAGATTCTTATTAGAAAGGAAAGTATATATGTTCCACTAAAAATGGTTTAATTAGAAGCAAAACCGTACTTCTTATTATTATTGAATTTTCTGTATGAATCTTTTAGGTAAATTAAGCTATTACCTTTAAATTTAAGTTATGCCGGAAAAGGTGTTCAATCTGAAAAGATACTACACTTAAACTAATTCCACCTTCTTTAGCCTTTCACAATTCTATAATCTCAAAGAATACTCCCATTACAGACATCAAAAACATCTTTTCACCGATAGATTCACGTTTTTCCGATAACGATTTCTTCAAAGGAAGTTTATTCAGAAAAGTTGTAGCCATTTGATGTCTTTCCTGCACCTGAAGATCTTTCAGATCTCTAAGAACGCTGACGAAATTGAATTTGTAGCTGTTTCTGTTTCGAGTTTCTTTTGCTTTTATTTGAAACAGCATTTGTTTTTCCTTACCAATATCGCATAGCCCCGGATCGTATATCGATCTCAATGTATATATAAGCGCTTTACGATTTCCATGTGCTTTTCACTGGCCGGGATGGGATTATCATCCAGCAGCGAGCCAACAGCGAACAGCGAAGGGGCCAACAATACAGAGACGCTGGCGAAGATATATACACAGATATTTGTTTATACGGAATGTCAGTACAACAAACACTGGCATCCTCTCGCTGTATCTGAATCTGTTCTGGCTGCTGTGTATCTGCATCTGTGGAAGTGGCCACGGATACGCCACACACATGTGTGTATCTGCATTTGTAGCTGTAAGTGTATCTGTATCTGCAGCTGCGCAATTGGCGACGACAGACATCACACTGTTGGCTGTTGGCTGACATGGACAGCAACTGGCAGAGCGGGCAATATAGGATATATATCCTATACACCGGGGAGAGCCAAAAGGAACTAGGAGGGGAAGGAGGAGGAGGAGTGCATACCGCATGCTGTTCTTCTGTCGCTTCTGTATTCTTCTTTCTTTGTTTCTTCCCCCTCCCGTTTTCTGCAAATTACACATAGCGCGGCGCTTTCGTAACGCATTTTGGCAGCACCTGTCTTCTTCAGTCCCCCCGCCCCTCCTCGTCTTCTCACCACGCCGCAGCACACAGAGAAGCTGAAAATTGCAAAATCTTGTGTAGAAAGATTGGAAAATTTCGAAAGAGAATTCTCGCCAAAGAAACTGAAATTTAATCAGCGAACCCATACACTCGCATCACGGCACGGGGCTCTGCGTGTGTGTTTGTTTGGTGTGGCGAAGAAAGGTGAGGGGGAGACCCAACACATGCACGGGAGAGGGACCAAAGCAACGCCGCGTAATGTGAGCACACACACTACTGTTCCCAGAGAAACACACAGAGAGAGACGAGGTGTGTAGAAGGGGCGGAAAAGGGGGGCTAGAAACTGGCGATCGAGGCGATCTCTTTGTCTATATTTAGACCGAAATGCAAATGGCGTCCCGAACACACACACATATACACCCAAAGACCTGGGGAGAGGTGAAATTCCCCTGAGGTGGATTTTTCGTTCAGATTTTTGCTCATGCGCCGTTTCCCCCAAGCGGTCGCCATTTTGGATCGAGCACGGCTATGCTCGTGATACAGAAAATTCGAAAAGAACAGAAAACAACAGAAAAGAAGCAGAAAACCAGAACAGAAAAGCATTTTCCGAGCGAGAAAAGCAAAAAGATTAACTGAGGAAATCTCGATATAGATTTTTATTATAGATTCCTTCGGCGCCTTTCTCGCTTGGCCATAACTAAATTTAAGAATTTGTTTTGGTTCGCGTTTTAAATTTAACTTGTGAATGAACTGGCCAACAACAGGTCGCCACCCGAACCAGAAATATTATCAATTTTCTGCAAGCGCTAAGTAAACAATCGATTCGAGCTGAAAATGTTATTGGCCCGAGTTTTATTTTTATAGAGACAGCAAAGATCTCGCGCCGCGGGCACGTGCCGCGGCTAAAATCGTACCGAACGAGATATATAGCCTGCCGTATTCGTATATATGCATTTGTTGCCACAGTCGTTGATATAGCCTATATAGTTTTACTTGCCTTTGCATCATCATCATCATGCGGGCCCGTGTCTTTCGGTCTCTCTGTCTGGCAGTTCCCATGTTTATACGGATTTTATGTTTGCTTTCGCTATGGGTTTCTATATGTTCCATTATTCTCGGCTGTTTTGCATTCCTTATCCCCGGTGGGTGGTCCAGAAATGCAGACAGACGAGGCCTGCCCACCCAAAAAATAATGGAGGCCCGACTGGTCTGCAGACTTTGTGGAGATTGTGCCCTTTTTTGATGAAATATTTTAGACTAATTTGTGATTTTTGGTATAATAATGGAATGAGGAATACCCATATTGCTGTCAGAAGGATGTTTTTGAAAGGAACTAGGTATGAATATTATGTAAAATTTTGCTGATTGTGAATTGGTCGCAAAAATATTTAAATTCTTTCTATTTTCGTAATCCCTTTTAAGAAATTAAATGTAATACCAATTAATATAACTAGTCACTCTTTTTTAGTTATAATAATCCCAAGGATCGTTTAATTCATCATTTAAAGTTAATTGCCAAAATATCATCGAGTCCTACAGATCTCAAAGGTATTCCCGGTCTAAATTTAGTATTCCCCTGCTCCAGGCCAATTGTTTTCCAACTCCATGCCCAATCTTCCCCTGAGTCTCAGCTGTGTAACCCCAAACCGAAAATGACAAACAGAATTATTGAAAAATTATGATTTCTTGAGCATGTCCCCAGGGCGTGACGAAGAACAACAACATGTGGGGGAAGATCGACGCACATAGGTGAACAGGAGACAGGGGTGTGGCCATGGCTAAAGGATTGTCAGTGCTTCGTCCAGCCCCCACTTTTCATTTCCCTTTTCACGATCCCAAACCCGATCTCTATCCGGAGTGCATTCCACCCATACGCCTCGATTTCGGTATATACAGAGTTGCATTCGTGGACGTACCTTCACGATTCCTTCTTTAAAAAAAGAGGAGAAAATGCCACGTAGAGCACGCGTGGAGTGTGAGTGTGTGAGTGCTGGAGATTTGCTGTGGATTACCCCTCAGGCTTCAGTTCTTGTCGGATATATCTGCCCCGCGCTCAGTTTACTAATTGCTTCCGTTTGCCGATGCTACGGTTGCTGCACAGAAAGAAATATTTACATTATTTAGGGGTTAATTTTATCATATTTGTATTGTATCCGAACATTTTTATAGTATCTAAAAAGTATCTTTATAGTATCTAAACATCTTTTATAATATAATTTTATCTTTTCTGCATTTTTATGTTGTGTAAAACTGTATTTTCGAAGAAATAACATAGTTTTAGCTCATAATGGTCTGATATTTTCTTACCCTTAATCATTCGACCTTTTTTTTTTGTGTGTTGCACGGTTGCCACGGCTACCCCAAAGTTTTCTGAGGTCTCGAGACTCGGGACTCATTTTAATTGCATTTCTTTTAACGGTAACATCAGTGGCAGCAGCCCAACAGCCCTGCAGTCCCCATCCCTTGGCCCATTCCCAACCCCCATCCCCCATCTCCCACTCCCAATCTCCTCATCCCCCTCGGCTGCCTGTCAGTCTGGGCGACGGTCTGACGGTCTGATGGCCCGATGGCTTGATGGTCTGATGCTCTGCCACGTCAATAACATTTGCGTATACGGCAGAGATGCGTGTCGGTGAACCTACGGGTGTTCGGGTGTACGGGTGGGGAGCTCTAGGGTGTAGGCAACCAGGGGTCTAATACACATACATATAAACCCCCCTTATGTTCGACGGCGCCGCTGACTGCCTTCGTTTTTCTCGTACTTTCGGGACAACCAATAAGTAAAAAAAAAAGAAATCAAAGGAAACGCGGCGAGTACTTGCACAAATATACAGACAGACATATGTACATTGTGCGTACTCACAAAAACTACACAGCAAAAAAACCGTATATATTATGAAGAAATTCATAGATCTCAGAGCTGCAGAAATTCAAATATATGATTTGATTTCTCTGGATTTTAATTACATTTTCGTAAATTTAAAAATCTTTTCTACATTTCCTTAAATAAAATCATTCCCAAATAACTTTATTTACATCCTACTCTTGCAGTGTAACGCAAACCAAAAGATGTTTCTACATCGCTGCGCCTTATGGCTGCTGCTGCTCCGGCTTCTGCCGCTTCAGTTGGCTTTAGGTGAGAAAGACAACAATAAAATGTGGCTGCAGGCTCCTCTGCACATAGATACAGATTCAGGCACGCACACAGGCAGAGAGATATATACTGTAGAGGGCTCAAGTGGCCCCGGGTTCCATTCCAATGCAAAGACATTCCCGGCCGTAGAATCCGCACTCGACTAGAATGTTATGCTAGATATGCCATTTGACTTTTCGCCTTCGTGTACGGCTATCTGTAACTGCAACGGCAGCAGCGTTGGGTACCCGAACCAGGAAATGGCATCAGCAGCCAAAGGATGCGGCCACTTGAGACTGAGACTAGGCAAGGGAACGGAAACCTCCGGGAAATGTGCCTCATTTGGTTTGGGATTTCCTCAACATATCCATTTTGTGCAACAAAACATCTGATTGAGCAGAGTTTGAGCTACTGCGGCAGGAAAAACATTAAACAGCTGTGAGAAGATCCTTAGTTCCTTGTCAGTGGGGGATACTGTATTCTGTAGTTAAAGAAAGCTAAAACAATATTTAGTTAATATAGAAGATTTGCGTATGCAATGGACTTTCCTTTTTTTAAGCACATTTTTTTTTTAGATTGGATTTGCCCAATATATCACCGCATTCTACTTGTTGTGTGTCACTTGTTGAGTTTTTCTGATGGCTCATCTGTTGCTCAACTTTCTTCCTTTTTTTCCCTCGGTTTTATCTCTCTCTGTGCTTTGCGGCTCTGATGTGTTGGCCTCGGCTTGGCTTTGGATTCTGCTTGTCTTTGGCGACTGTCGCTTTGCATCAGCTTACAAGATTTATGGTATCCTTTCAACTTTAAACCCGCTCTGCTCACTTGTCGTCTGCAACTCATGCAGCTTCCCGTCAGCTCGTATTTTTCCGCGACTTTTGATGCTCTTTAAGGAGGTATTATCAATAGATCTATAGACTGAGACATCTTTGATTGCTTAAAGTATAAGTAAAAGATTGCTTTTAACTGTCGAATTGCTCTTAAAATTCATGAATTTGTAATTAAAAATATTATAATTAATTTAAAAAAGTATTAATATTAAAATAGAGTCCTAGTATAAAAATAATTTATGGAACTATTTGAAAAGTTAGAATTACCATTACTACATTTAAACAAAGGCAAGCTTAGAAGGCGCTGTTATGATCACAAAAGCTCTGTTAGATGAGCCAAGTTTTGTTATTTTCTCTCTAAATGCTGTAGTATAACTTCTAACATTCTTTTGTGATCATATATCTTGTGAATATTCAATTCTAACTTTAAAGATTGCACAAGAGCATCACAGTTTCGGCTTTGCCAAACCCAGCTTCATTTTGCTTTGGCAGGGGGCAATGCCGCACATGTGCGGACCCCGACTTTGCCACCGATTCCTACTCTTCTGGGGGCTTCTGGGGGGCAACCGAAGCAACTAAAACAACAGAAGCAACGACAACAACAAGGCGCGATGCAGGAGGTTAACGTGGAACGCGTGTGCATTGAACTGAGCGTCATAAATCGCGTGCGACATGAGCGCGTTTTCGGGGCGTTTTTAACCGCCTCTTTGCCCTAAGCTTGTGATTCTCCATTTTCCCCATTTTCTAATTTCCATTTTCCCTTCTTTTCCGCCTATTTGCAGCGCAATCTTTTGTACCTGTTGTCGGCAAAAACAAGGTGAGTCCCCGCATACGCACCGCATCCTTAGATCCTGTTTTGTTTACGGCAACACCAGCAGCTTCTTGGGAAGCACGTGCCGCGTATTACGACCCTTCAGTTCCAAAATTCCTGGCCGGTCCGATTCCTCGCGGCATGTTCGAAAAACA
>JAEIIJ010012093.1:0-10550 GCA_018904815.1 Drosophila ogumai | reverse complement strand
TTACTTATATAAAATAATAAAACACTGAAAAAGCTAATCAGTAAAAAAGAGGGGCAAACGTTGTGATGCTGTGGAAAGTATTTCATGATCGTAGTCCAAGAAAATATATGTGCAAATATGCAACATTTTATCGTTTCACAACTTGGCACATTTACTACTTGATTGAGTCACAGCTCTCAGCTCAAATGCACTCGCACATGGTTATGCCTGCGAAAACGTCCAGTTTAATGGAGTTTGGAGTTTTTGCAGCTGTAGGGCGTTAGTGAAGAGGTTGCTCCGCTCCTCGGCTGAAAGGCGAAGCCTATTTTAGACTGGGACGCGGATGCAGGGATCCGCCGGATCGGTCGGCGAAAAGCGTGAGTTATTTATAGCAGCGACGGCGGCGTCGCGTCGCGTCGCCTGCATTTGGAACTGGAGCTGGGACCTGGTATACGCCATGGTACTTTCCTCGGGGATCACAATGCGAACGCAGACACGACGAAACTGTCGAGAGCAATGACACTTCAAATAAAAAGCGGCGACATGTCTGATTTATGGTGGATGTCTGAGCAGACTCCACAGCTCCTTGAATCCGAACTGCGAAGGGCGCAGATCGCGTTTCAACTCCACTCCAAGCGAACCATAAAATAGGGTAACCCAAAACCCAATCTTATGACCACTTCCTTGATTTTCTTTTCTCAGAGTGGACACGTCCAGGAGGCGAAGAGGTCAATAAATGCCGAAATACGGGACGCGATGGGTCACCAACGGCATCACCATCACAACAATCATCATCCTTCGTATCATGGCTCTCACTGGGTGAATGGTCACCGGGTGCACCGCATGCGGATGCCGCAGCATCAGCGCTGGAGCGGACGCAGACGCTCCATTAGCCACCATCAGCCCTTCAGCCGGTGGTCACAGTGGACCACCTGCGATGCGGACTGCATCCGGCGGCGGGAGCGGTTCTGCAAGGTGAAGCGCAAGTGCGGACACACCAAGCATGTGGAGCAGAGCAAGTGCCGGCAGTGAGTGTTAATTTATTGGTTATTAATTTTTAAATGTAAATGTGTTTATGTAGGTCTTATTATTACTAAAAAAATAGGGGAAAGATATAAAAAGAATAAAAAATATTTATATTAAATTTATAAAAATATTTGGCACTTTTTTCAAATATTTTTTTGCACTGAACAAACCAATTTTATTTTTAAAGCTTTTAAAATAAAACTTGTACTCAATTTTAAAAACAATTTCCCGCAAAATATGGCACAAAAGTACACATGCATTTATGAGTATCTCTATTTTTAGTGCTATTTCCCACAAATAATAATTACATGCAGCTTATTTTTAGGCCATATTTTTTTTAGTCTGCTTATTTCTAAAGTGTTCTAATTTAAGCAAAGTATCTCATTTCATTGGGAACCAAGCCTGTTCTGTTTTTATTTACAAAAATGTACTACTTTTACTTCCTGAGAATTAAAAAAATATATGTTATTGTTTTGCAGTTGCCATCCTGCACCTCCTATTAAATGGCAACCACCGGTGGTGGTGCACGAGGAGCACACTCGCGAGATTAGCCATCCACAGCCACTGCCACCTCCGCCGCAACCGTCCATAATTATTAATGCAGCGGCTGCGGCCTCAAGTGGTCCAACTGTGGATTATCGGCATACTGAATACAGGCCTCCTCCAGCATCTCTAGCACCTCAAGCTCTCCCAGCTCCTGTAGCTCCCTATCCAACGAATCCTCCAGTTCTCTATCAAAATCCACCTCCGACTCCTTATCCAACTAACCCTCCAACTCCCTATCCAACTCATCCACCAACGCCTTATCCAATTTCCCATACAACTCCCCCTCCACCGCCACCTATTCCGCCAAGGGAACCCGTTGAAACGTTTCCTAAGGCTCCACGATATCCCGCCAAGGATGTCTACAGCGAGGAGGACTCTGGAGAGGATCCAGAGCCGGTACCAGAACCGGATGAAGATTTTATTAACTCCGATGAGCAGGGTGACTTCTTTGTTTTGAAGCATCATCGTCACAGGAGACGTAAGAATCATAGAAAGAAGTTCCACAGAGGACCTCCAAAGCCAGACTACGACGACGATGACTTTGTGGATTTTGCCGAGAGAAAGTCTTTGAATACAAGGAATATAATCGAAGATAGCAGCGTGGAGGGAGACGTCTTCCAGTATGAGGACTTCGACTTGGAACCAGACACTATTTACCCGGATTCCGAGGAATCGGACACGGAATTCCGGAATATCAGCTGGGTGCAGCCTCCCAAGGATGGACTCGTTCTGCGGCGACGACGTATCTACTCCAAGTGGAGTCGATGGACCCGGTGTTCGCCCAAGTGCACCACCAGGAGATATAAGTAAGTTGGATAGAATGGTTACTAATGGTATGTTTACATTAACGTCCCATTTTCTGACCTCCAGAAAATGCCGCATTAACGATCAGTGCGGACGAGAGGTTCTCCGGGAGATTGCCTACTGCTATACGGAGGGCAGCTTCTGCCAGCAATGGCTGCAGACGCAGTTCCAGAAGACGCCAGCCTTTGAGACCAGGCCGGGCTCTGGCTCACCGGCCAATGCCATGCGGCGAATGCAGTCGGTGCAGCCGGAGGAGTCCATCAATGACCTAAACTACATAATGGCAGGAAAGGGCTATCGTGGACCGGAGTACACACCAATGAAGCTCACCTGCGGTATTGTACGCTCCTCGGGACGCAGGAGCATGTCCAACATGCTGAAAATTATCGGAGGACGGGCCTCACGCAAGGGCGAGTGGCCGTGGCAAGTGGCCATTCTGAATCGCTTTAAGGAGGCCTTTTGCGGAGGAACTCTGATAGCTCCACGATGGGTCCTAACAGCCGCCCATTGTGTAAGGAGAGTGCTTTATGTTCGAATAGGTGAGGAGGTTTTTCTTTGGGAAATATCATCCTGTGGAATACTTTGTTTATAAATATTATAATCTATATGAATACAGGAGAACATAATCTGGATTATGAGGACGGCACTGAAGTGCAGCTAAGGGTAATGAAGAGCTTTATACACCCAAACTTTGACAAGCGAACCGTGGATAGCGATGTGGCACTGCTTAGGTGTGTGTTAACTTTTGGAATCTATCAGTTATTATTATTATCTTACCCTCTAATATTTGATAAATTTAATATTTAACCAAAAAAAAGCTTTTTTTGTTTGTAATGTAAGAATATTATTTTAGAATGCATTCATTGCCTACTTCTTAGCTGTTTCCTACAAGAAGTATTACTAATTCGCATACGAAAATAATCCTCTAATATCT
This sequence comes from Drosophila ogumai, assembly GCA_018904815.1. Lineage (NCBI taxonomy): Eukaryota > Metazoa > Arthropoda > Insecta > Diptera > Drosophilidae > Drosophila > Drosophila ogumai. The sequence continues at coordinate 7,261 of JAEIIJ010012093.1, read as the reverse complement.
TTCCATATCCAGGTTACCCAAGCCCGTCAATGCCACCAACTGGATTGGATACTCCTGCCTGCCGCAGCCTTTCCAGGCTCTGCCCAAGAACGTGGATTGCACGGTTATTGGCTGGGGCAAGCGTCGGAATAGGGACGCAACCGGAACCAGTGTGCTCCACAAAGCCACCGTGCCCATAATTCCCATGAACAATTGCCGGAAGGTTTACTACGACTACACCATCACCAAGGTAACACATTATTTTGATAATAAAAAGAATCTTTTTCTTATTTATATTCGATTTTCCCTGTAGAACATGTTCTGTGCGGGTCATAAAAAGGGTCACATCGACACCTGTGCCGGGGACTCGGGTGGACCGCTTTTGTGTCGCGACACCACGAAGCCCAACCATCCATGGACCATCTTTGGCATCACCTCATTCGGCGATGGATGCGCCCAAAAGAATAAGTTTGGCATCTACGCCAAGGTGTCCAACTATGTGGACTGGGTGTGGTCGGTGGTCAATTGCAATGGCAACTGCAAGATGCAGTAGCTCCTTGGGCTGGGGTGGGTACTTGGTAGTGGCGGACTCGAGTCCGTTTTAAGTTGCAGAGGCTGTGAAAATAAAAACTTATATATATACACTTTAAGTGTCCGATCACAATTCATGATGTGCTCATTATTAGGATCCTAAAGTTAGATAACTAGAAGTTATAAGGATAAAAGGAACAAAGTTGGATTTAAATGTAGACAAGAGCCAAATATTTATGTAATTAAATCCCAGAAAGACACCCACTAATTTCTGATGTTCTTTGGTGTTTTTTGAAATTTCCTTTTTATGTATATACTTAAATTCTTTTACTATAAACTATAATAAATGTTATTCTCGAAGCGTTAGATTTGTAATAAGCACAAATTTGAGATTAGAGAAAAAATAATTCATAGAAACCCAACTAGTTGAAACCCCCTTAGTTCCAGATATTGTTTTTACTCATTTTAATATATTAAATAATATATTTAGTTGGCAGCAATAAGAACCAGAGCGTTCTCAGTTTAACTTTTCTTATTAGGCTTTATTTAAAATAAGATAGATAAAGCTATTGAGCAGTTTCGCCCTTTAAGAATCAGCGGAAGAGGGCTCTGATGATAACCGAATGATGATGTAAATAACAAAAATTTCGCACCTTCTAATAAAAAAAATATTGATTATAATTTCTTCATAAATTAAAACCAAGAATACTCAAATAAACACCAACAAACCTTTCCCCTAAATGTATAGAATAAATCCCAGATAATCGAAATAGGCAGCCTTGCTGGGCCTACCAAAGATACAAACACAGAAATGTACTTTTACTTATTAGTTTATTATATTATTGGTGTTAAATGCTGCACAGTTTTGCTTCCACAATAAAACTATTTAACGTGATCCCTAAACACTTTCATTTCTCTTTTTATTATTTTACCTACTACGAGTACACACATTGGATTATAAAAACAAACGATCACAAGAGAGAGGTGAGTGCCTAGGCACTTGCACATGCAAATAATGTATCCGTATAAAAAACATCTTTTCGTATAAAGAACTACAGGATGCGTCTACCGATCGCCCAGGACGTAGTGTAGGACCACCGATGACAGTAGAATCAGCAGGGCCACGGCAATGCCCAGCATGTAGAGACTGCGCGATAACTCTGGCTTTGGCATCGAGCTAAGCAGAGTCCGGGAATCGTCTGTGCGATCAACCCCGGCATGGGCGCCGTTGGTAAAGTTCGAGTCATCCGGCAGCCCCTCGGCCTCTACGGAAATGGTCTCTGGGTCCAGTTCCACGTCCAGGATTTGTTTGGCCTGGGCCACAGCCACCGTGGGGGCTTCTCCGCGGAACAGATATTCGGAAAACTGAACCGTGGCTCCGGTTGATGTGGTTTCCGTGGGTAGGTTGAAAAACACCCTTCTTGGGGGCTCGCTTACGTACAAGGCTTCGTTGTTTACATACGGATCCGTGAGGCCATCGCAGTAAACCTGAATACGTGTGATGAGGGAGCGCAGGACGTCGTCCCGCAGGAAACGCTTCACATCCGCTATACTGTTCCGCGGACTGCAAAACACCTTCGACGCAATGATGCCGCTCATGCGGAGTGTGCCTTGGAACTCCCGCACCTTGATGTCCGACGGTTTGCTCAGCTGGCACTTTACCGGGAGCACTATGCTCGCCCGGATGGAGTCCCCACCGCTGATAATCCCTGTGTCTGAAGCCAGCTCTGGAAGGGAGCCAGAGGCAGTGCTGCCCGCCGAGACGGACCCACCACCGGTCGATGAGGGCTTGTTTATTTTGTCCGCTTTGGTGCGTTTCTTCTTGATGTAAGCCTGCAGATCGATGGTATCCTCGACTATCTCGTTCTGTAGGAACACCTCGCTGGCCAGCAGATTCCTGCGCACCGCCTTTATGATGTTCTGGAACTGATCCTCGATGTTGACGCGTCGCGACGAATCCAGTATGGGCAGGACATCGTCCAGGTCGTAGCTGCTCTCCAGCTGAATCCACTCAAAGGGCTTGTCCACAAACCTGTGATCCATGTTGGAGAAAGTGCCGCCACTAGTTCAGAAATGAAAAGCAAGCATTAGTAGTGGCAAAACGAGGCTCAAAATACAATCAAAACTACCATTTAATAACAAGAACAATCCGAAAGGATATTACTAAACACATAAAATGCATTCCGAGAAATGGGAAACATAGGGAAGGACGAGGGAAGTAAGTAAGTGATTTAATAACATTAAACATTAACTATAGTTTAGGGAAATACTTCTCAAACATTGTTAGTTACCATATGATGCATTTTATGTTTGCCGTAAAGTACGTTTTTTTGCAATGTCTAAATGTTTTACAAATTTGTAAGCGATTGGTATTGGTTTTTTTTTTTGGTGAAAAGAGAGAATACGTAGAGTGAGTTTTCAGACCCGTACTCGTATCTGCAATCAAGGATTTAAGGATCGGAGCAATACTCACTTGCCGTAGCTGTAGTTCTTGCAGAGCACCTTCTTGTCGACCAGCGAATACGCGAGGAATACGAAATCAGTCTGTGCAATGTCGGTGGTGTACACACCAAAGGAGCTGTTGCTTTTCAGGAGCAAGCTGTTTTGGGGTAGAAAATTGTTTTATTTTGTTATTAAATTTGTAAAAGATTATACTTTTTGATTATGATACTTACTCGTATATGTCCGAGAACAGCTTTTTGGCATTCTTAAAATCGTCGCTTTTCTCATTTGAAACATCGGGACTTGATGAAGATACAAAAATTCCTGTAAATAAGAGAGGTTTTTAGTGAATAATTTATAAATTCCTTAAAACAAAGTGAATGCTTTTCATTGCGAGACTATATAAGCTTATAATTTGTATTATTATAGAAAATACACAAAATTAAACTTATTTTAGGTCTTTAAATTAAAAAAGAAAGCATTCAAAATATCAGATTAATTAGTTTAAGCTTAAGCCTAAGACTAAACTGTTATTTATATAAATTACACTAAATAAAGGTATATTATTGCATTGTGAATGAAAAATTACTAACATTTTCTTGGTAGAATATATATATATAAACACTGCATAAACTCAAAAACCCCACCTACTTCTCTATTTGCACATTATCTATCTTTATCTTTATCTTTATCTTTATCTATCCCTGGACTATGAAACCCATCTATTCGCGATACTATCTGGGGTCGCGGGGAAATCTATATGTAGTAATAGTAATATAAAACCCAGCAGCTGCCCACACGCAACCAAAGTCGAACCCGAAACCCACCGATGACGTCAAAGGAGCCGGGACACATTTTGCTGGCGCTTAGCCACTGTGAGGCCAACGCCTGTGCGTTGATATCGCCGATGGTGAGGCGTACATCGGTCAGGTCCTCCAGGTCGGCATCCTCTTCGTTATTCCGGGCCAAGTGCACCACCACGCTCTTGCTGAGGTCCGCTTGCTGTCGATTTAGATACAGATTGAATGGATATATGTGTCATTAGAGAGTGCTTGTTGATCTGGGGGGTACAGGGAGCTCCAAACAAATCTACGTGGCGGAAATCCCCACTTACATGGCCCACAATGATGCCGTACGAGAACTGGTTCTCCTGTGCGCATTTCTCCAGGTACACCTCGTCCGCTTTGCTCAGTAGCACTGTGCGCATTTCGAATGCTATCTTTTTCGCCTTAATTTAATGTTAACTAAATTCGTTCGACCAAAACGAACAATTTGTCAATTTTGTGGACTGGTGTGGCCGTTTCTGAGCGGCTATATTTAGGGTCACGTAAACAAGCTATCGAAGGGGCAGAGTGTTCTTATCGATACTTATCGGCGGTCCTTGAGCATCTCTAGAAAAACCGTTGGAATTGAAAATGATTGTAAAAATAAATTAAGTTTAAATTTTCTTCTATATAGATCTATAGATCTCAATCTGCCTATATAGATCTATAGATCTCAATCTGCCTAAATTGGGGAAATATATTACATTTATGATTTTTATATTAATTACTTATTATTTATTTATTAAAATATATTAATTAGAAGCGACACAATAATTTTATATGGATAAAGCACACAAACAAGAATTTTTAATATTAAAATTAAGGCTTATCCTTTTGAAATATGAAACATTGTTTAAGCTCTTAACATATTATTTTATGGCAATATTATTTACAAATTTTTGCTTCATAATAATATCACAGTCCTCTCTAATAATTTCTATTAAAAGTAAGTTTTCCTGTGTTTTTGTTTTTTCTTAATGATCAACAGGTAAAGAGCGAATGATAATGATATTAATCTTTTAATGCTTAAATATAATGTGAAAATGTTTAAAACATAAAAAACATTGTTTTAGTTGCAAATTTCTGTAAATTTTCTATTAGGACCGACTTGCGAGTTTACTCAACCGCTTAAGTGATTATTATTCCTAATCTTAATTTACTGCAATCAGGTGATCAAGACTTAATTTACCTCCACGCTGCTCTCGGGCGATGAAAGCTCTTGGCAACTTCTTCAATTAAGCCTCCAGCGATCGATCGAGACATACCTCCGGCTGCAGTGCATCTTCATCTGCTGCCGTGGAGCGATTACGCACGAAATGTGGCCAGGGAGAGCGGAGAGTGAACTCGATAAGTGGGGGATCTGTGGAGAAGAGATCTCCTCCAGAGGTCTTGTGCCAGTGCCACCCAAATGGTCAAGTGATCGACGGACTATGGCGCGAACGGACGCGATCGGTAATCGAATTAGGTAAACAAACACTCCATGAGGCGGGCGTACGTTGATAATGTGTGTGCATAAGCAAATGGGAGACGACGGCATTCCCTGGGAGGAGCGGAGGACCTGGCCGAGATTGCGGCGGCGGCGATGACGGGCGAAAAAGTTAAATGAAATTTCATTTAGGTGGTCGCCAACGGCTGCGGAGACCATCTGCTCTGTGTGAATGCTTGATTGTTGAAGTGCCACTTGATGGGGCGCGAGGGCGCACGCTACTCGCCAGGGCTTAACACTGAGAGAAAATTCGGTGTTGTTTTATTTGACTTAGTTTTCCTTGAACTAAATTATTATAATAACTAATAGCTTACGAAAGAATTCTTATAAATCTTTAATTAAAGAAAAGATCTTGACAAAGCCCCATTAAGATCTTTAAACAATAGTTAAAAATGTTTAAACTTTGAGGATGCTTTTATAGAAAATAAAGTTAACTGAATATTCATCCTTTTAAAACCTCACTTACCCTCTTTTTCTTAAAGTGCAACGATCGGTATCCAGATCTTATTTACTTAGTAAATTATTCCTGTTCGATTGTTTGCGTTTGCTCTGGATCTCTGGCATGAGGGCACTCGAACGTCATCGTCAGCACGGTTCATTCATGCTTTGCCTTTCACAAATCGGAATCGGAGATATACATATATGTAAAAACACATAAAGGTATCTGCAGCATTGTGCACTTTGCATTCGAACAGACAAATAAATACAAAGGCAGTTCTGATCAGCTTAGTGAGACATCTCATTATCGCCAGGTGAGTTCTACATAGCCGGATTTCTTTTCTGTGATTTCTTGTGATTTCTTATGATTTCTCTGCGACTCTTTCCCATCCCGGAATCGTTTCGGGTAATTGCTTTTTAACTCGGCATTCAGCATTCAGCTTTCAGCTTTCAACTTCCCATTCTCCGCAGCGCCGGGAGCCACTCGTCAATTCGTGGGCTTTGATGCAATTTGGCTTCTGTGTAAGCCACTCTGCCATTTGGAGGCATCCATCTCATCCACCTCCTTCCCCCTTCGTGTCCTGTGTGGCGCACTGATCACGCCATGTGTAGTTTAGTTGCAGTTTCGATTCACATCGGATTGCCTTGCCCAGGCAGCGCATCAATCATCCATCACGCACCGTCAGAGACAACGACCCAGAGGAAGAGAGCTCAGAATAAACCGGAATGCAAAACCCATTATCCAAGGTTGCTCCACGGATTTGATGGGGTTTCAATCTTGGTTGCAGTTTGGATATTTCGCGAATCATGCTGTATTTAGCACTAATAAAAGATATAAAAATATGAATTATGGGTGGTAGGGGTTTGGATCTTTTGGTGGAAGAAATCGTAAGCTTCCTGTATTGGTTTTAATAATGTAATCAATAATCTAGCATTAGTGGTAGACTTTCAAAAACATCGACATATCTGCCATAAAGATTTGTAATTAGCATTAATTAGACATTTTAATCGGTATAAACTTGCCACAAAATGGGCGATAAAACGCTATCAAAATAAATCGTTAATAATAATTAGTTTATTATTCATTTTTTTTATAATCAAAATAAAATGGGACATATATGATCTTCTTAATATTCATGAACCCAAAGTTAAATTTTTGTCGGTAGTAATAGATCAATAGTATTATTATTAATTCAAAATATGATATAATATATTATAAAAATTTCAAAAAAATACAACAACATTGTATTGTTTAAGTCAATAGATCAATAATTGTTAATATCAATATGCAGATAATTTTAACATAAAAAAATTACCAAACTGAAATTCAATAGACATTTTTTGAAATAAATTGGCAATTTACAAAAATTGTAAAAGGGCTTATAAGTAAAATTGTAAAAAAAGTAATAATAAAATAAGTAGATAAATAAAAATAAAATAAACAATGATAATACAAATGGTTAATATTTAAATGTAAGACGCTTATTTGTTAATCCAAAGCTAGCTTCTATTCCTGTTGATGAATTCATGGTGTTAGTTTAATATCCTTCAAAAAATGATT
>JAEIIJ010012081.1:0-34066 GCA_018904815.1 Drosophila ogumai | reverse complement strand
TTCCAAAACAATTTTTAAATATTTTTATTTTATATTTGCTTATTTATAACCATTCATTATTTCTCTAAATAAACTGCTCGAAGCTTTTAAGAGAACAATTAATATTGAAAAAATACAATAATATATTCTAGAAACTATTTAAATTTTTTACAATTTATTTAAATTGTTTTATTTAACTTTAGACCTAATCCCCTATTTAATTCAATGGACCCCTTTGATCCACAAGGGCATCCAAACCCCCATTGTAGTTCATTTCAGAGTGCGTTTGTGTGTGCCACGATGTGCGTCTTGGCAGCCGGCGGCACAGATAAGCACACACACACACAACACACATACAAAACGAAAAGATAGAAAAAAAATTAGAGCTCCTCTGACATCCGAAATCAAAACTCAAAGTTTTGCGTATAAAGCATAAAGCTTCGACCATGAATTGTTTAACTTTGCTCCTCCAGCTGCCAGCCCCTTTTTGCTCAACGTTTTTCTTTATTATTTATTTTGTTGTAATAGTAGTAGTAGTAGTACAAGCAGGAAGTCTATGCGTGTGCCACGCCCACCCCGCTCTATCGCCCCTTTCCTTATTTTATTTTTTTCTTTTTATCAACACTTTTGCTGTTGGGGGTCCGAGCAAATGCGTAAAAATTATGCCACAGCTTGAACAACTCGACACGAGCAAAAGGAGAAACGCACAAAAAAATATATTGTCCGTATATATACATATATTGTAGGAAAAAATAAAACAGAAAAACGGAAAAGAGGAGAAAAATGCGGAACTGGGGCTGTTTGAGGAGGAAAGCGGGGCAGCAGCAAACCAAAGCCGGACAACCAATTTACTTTTATTTTATAGATGCCTGCTTGAGGTTTTTACTAGGGTTTTTCTAATATCCTACATATATATATGTGGAGAGCCTCGATTTTTGTTGAAAGGCGTTAAATATTTCCCTTCCATGGGCATAAATTATGCCTACCAGCAGCAGGGCCAAAAAAAAAAAAAAAAAAAAAACGGCAGAAATAATAAAATGGAGATAAAAAATGTATTTATTTTGCGCATATTTACGCATGGGCCAACTGAAACTATTGCCATAGAAAAAGTGCCCGGCTAAATGCGCATAAATATTAAATGAGCTGGTGGAGAGTGTATCAATTGTTCTGGCCCATTCCCCCCCGGCCATGTCCCTTGTCCCCGCCACAAATCGCAATCCCTCGGACTGGATCTCTGGATGGAAGATGATGATTTAGTTTTCAGCACTCCATTGCAATAAATTCCGTTTGCCAGGCCATTTCCAACTGGTTTTGTCAGGGCGACTCTGGTCTGTCTCCGCTCTGTACTCTCTCCCCATAGATACTATATACGGGGAGCGCTTATATATATATATATATATATATATAAACGGAGATCCCTCCTAACTGCTTGGCACTCAACATTATAAATTGCCGCACGAGGGGAGGCGAAGGCAGCAAAGTCATTGCAGCCAAACAAAAACTTATTATTTATATACACATATTTGTATGTTTGCATCGCTCACACAAAGTACTATAGTACTAGAGAGTACCCAGAGGGATCCACTCTAATAAATAATTATCGTATTGTTTAAGTCTCGAATGGAATGCCATAAATCATGCCTCTTGGCCACCAGACGTCGCGAGATATTTGACTCTGAATTATTATCATCAGAGTCGCATCAGACTGATAAGCACTATGGCGACATGGTGGCCAATAGGGAGAAAGGGAGGGGGATGCTAGGGGGAGTAGCTGGCAACCTCCAGTAACTTGGCTTTAGAGAGGGCTATGATTGTGAATTTTGGTACTGAAGTTTATTTTTATTTAGTTATTTAAAGTACACCAAAATCATGCTAAACGGCACTATGTAAGCTGATATATATCAAGAAAATAAATGAAAATAAAGCTAATTAATTAGCCAAATCAAATCCCTTTAAGATTGCTGTACCCTTTATTTGCTGTACCCTCGCTCTATAAACTCTCTCTCTCCATAAATTCCAAATGTATTCAGCGATTCACTTAAATCTCGTATGAATTTCTAATCTGTTTGTCTTAAATCCTAAATCCCAGCCGCTCAGCCAGCTGAAAAGAGCTGGCGAACAAGTTGATAGGCCCACCCAGAGGGGCCCAACAAAGTGAGAGGCACTTGTTACTAACACGCTCCTCGACTTTAGCACGAAAATTGCGTTTTGGCCACAAAACGTTTGCCCTTTGGCTTATAGCCTACAGCCCGCACATACATATACTCATACTATATTGCGGATAGATGAGTTTTTTGGGGGAGAGGGTCATATTATGGGCCCCCAAAGTAAAGTAAAAGCCTCGAAATGAGCCAAGAGAGCCCAGCCTCCTCAAAGTTTTGCGTGCCTGCACAAAAATATTCAAATAAACGCGGCGAAATATTTAAATCAGCCCAACTTTGGAGGGAATCAAGCCAACTATACGATATGGGGTGCAAAAAGGTTTAAAGGAATGTGCCAGCGAAAAGCTTTTAAGCGGAATCCCGCAGCAGCAGCCGCACCACCACCATCATCATCATCATCATCATTAACATCATCGTCACCGTGGAGGCCCGAATTGAAAAGAGGTAAAAGCGCAGCCAACGGCACCGCAACTATACTGCAAATGCTGCGGTAAATCAGCAGAGGTGGACACCCATGGAACCTACAATGGATTGGGATAATATACGATATTTGGGGTTGAAACCACAAGCGTACACACTTTTCAAAATATAATTTAATAGGCGGCCAGGCACACGATTTAATGACACTTGATTTGTATGAGTAAAATAACTATAACTAAAAACTATATATGGGAATAGATCAAGTTGATCTGATATTTAGCTTGACTACCTTTTTCAGGGAATTTTCCTTGGTAATTACCATTCAGTGTTCTTGTCTCTTGATTTATCTGATATTCTCATACTTCTTTGACTCATTTCCTTGCAATGACTGGATCTTTCTTTTATTTTTTTACTTAAAGCGAGAAATAAATTTGGGAATCTTAGTTTTGGTTCTGGTGACTTGCTTTCCCTTGATTGAGTCTTGGTTCGTTCTCTACTAATTGTTCGATTTCGTAAAATATTTCTTTGAAAATGATTTTTTCTGTTCATTCTTTCTTTCTTATTTTCCTCCGAGGACTCGGTACGATCTCTACTTTTGGTCTTGTATTTGTAGGGTTTTAAGGGCTCTTCTTGCTTTTTTATAATTGGGGAATTTGGAAAATCTACTTCTTTCTCTGAGGATTTTGTTATTTGAGTAGTTTTTATATTCATTAATGTATCCTTTTGGCAACACTGGAACATATTAGGTTTCACTAGTTCGGGCTGACTTGTTATAGCCCTAGCAGGTGTTATGAAGAACAGACTTTCGCCGGCAACTTTTCTTGAATGCCTTTTCCTTACAGAATTTTCTCCTGAACCCAAGTAATTCGGTGTAGCGACCTTACTAACTTCAGGGGAAACTATATTTCTATTAGGTCTTAAAACGTTCTTCGAATTGGAATTGTTTTGAGTTCCATTACTGCTGATGGGTATAGGGGGTCTTGAGAAACTCCATGCTTTATGAACTCTCATCTGATCTTTCTCCATCTTCTCTTGCCAATAATCCAAAGGATCTTTGACCAGCCTAGCTTGATTTACTTCAACCATAAGATGATTATCCGATATACCTCTTGTATAACCAATTTGTGGAAGATAATGCAGAGCTTTTGGGTAGTTGCCAGTAGTGAAGTAGACTCTTTCTTGTGGCCTAAAGGGCTCCAAGGCTTGGAGAGCACTATCCCGAGGTGAATACCCATCAGGCAACAGTCTATTTGCCCTGAGGGGCTTAACCTGATCATAGTTACACCCAAGTCTTTGATAACCTTTCCTTATGGGTTGGCCTCCATATATAGTCATAACCCTTCCATTGGGAAGCTGGATTGGTTTCTTTGGGTCGCGAGGCAACCAATTCCAGGGCGTGCCATTGGAGTAGGGTTGGGGAATCATCATCATGCCGCCACCGCATCGGCTCTTTTCCTGGCGGCAGGGTATAATTCTCGGTCGGCGTGGCTTGATTTCAGTTAAAAGTTGCCGCGAATGTTGATTTTGGACAACTGCACTGTACAGATCGGAGATGTTGGCGATGTAATAGCATTGCACTTGCTTGGGTGACATCTGTTCCAGCGGAGACCTCTGTTTGCAATCGGAAGCTAACAGGGGACTTTGAAGCTCCCGCTCGCAGGCAGTGTGCCAAGCCAAGGGCCCCGAAATATTGGCATAGGGACTAACGGCAGGCTTTCTAGGAGCTCCAGAGCCCTGGCAAGGACACCGATGTGGAGCATAGCCATAGGGTATGGACTCGTCCGAGGAAAAGCTCTGTAGGCCGGCACCAGACCTATCGTAACCCAATCGCCTGAGACCGGCCCAAATAACGCTCCTCGGGGAGGGTTCGCTTCTCGGGGTCGTCCTCGGACCACCGAAGAGTACAACATTCCGACAATAACCGGGATTATGTATGTTCTTGAGACTATCTTCTGTATCCCCCGACTTACATCTCCGCTTGAGGCCTTCTTTCTTTCTGCCATATTCTCTCGGCAAGTTTAGGAAATACTGCATCATGGTAATGAGGATGAGCAGGGTCCTTGTGGGTATGGGACACCTGATATTGCCACACTCATCGAATATCCCGTAGTACAGCTCACAGGTGTCGGGCAGGGTAAACGGAATCTTGCGCGTATTCCAACCGGCCATCAATGGTTGCAAAATCCTTGCAAAGAGCTGCAGGGTGAGCTGATGTAGGAACTGGCCCACCCTTTCGGTCGATTGATTCACCATCTTGGCCAGTGCCTGGATCATGCCCACATTCATCAGACCCCATCGCCTCTTGTTCGACAAACAAGAGCTGCCTTGTCTTCCTTCTGAAAAAGAAGAGCTCTGGATACGCGGAAACGATGGCAGGCAGGCCATCGGATCGGTGCGATCGCCACGCGATCGGCAGCAGCAGGAATACATTTTGGCCTGGCCGTCTTAAGGTTTTCAAAAAAAAAAGGGGGGAATTTGGTTAATTTTTGTCGAAAATTGAGATTTAGAATGGAAAAAATCAAATATTTGAACACCCAAGCATACTGCGACGAAGGGGAAGGTATGAACAGCTCAAGATCGAGCTCTCTTTAAATAACACGACAAAATATACCCTTTATTTAAGGGAAGACGGTTTAGCTCTTTGGTTTTGATTCAAACATTGACTGCATATATTTATTACTAAAAACTGAGGGAATTTGTATATCTTTTCTAATATTTTCCAATTAATATCCTAATTTAATAACATTTAAATTTTGAAATATCATAGCTTCTGATTCCTCTTAAGAAAACCTCTAGGATGTGAATTCTCAAGATAATTTTCAATCGATTTTAATTTTTAAAATAAACTACAACAATTTGCTGTGTTTCGTTGAGATCCTTTCCATTTCCTTGTTCTGGTTGGCTTTCCAAGTATTTCGATGCATTACTGAAGACTTACGACGATCCAGAGGTTTCAGCAAGGTATTGCGCTTGCTAGAGGCTTTACTATTATTGCGATTTACGAGGGGCTCATGGATCGCAATTGATAGATTCCCCAGTACTTTTTTGGGGCGTCTCTGAGCCGCTGGGAGTTTCGACTTTGTAATATTTATATCCGACTGCACAATGGAGCTGTAAAGCGTCGAGATTTCATTGGCTATTTGCCTCAGCCGTTTCTTTTCAATGTGATGGCTGAGATCAACTTTTTCGATGATCCTGTTCAACTCTTCGGGATCTACTCTGCGTCCCTTTTTCTCAATTAAAGTTTTGATAAGAACGCGCAGTCGTTCAGTCCTTAGATTCCCTATGGGTCCAACGAAACTGTTCTTATTGCGACGTTTTTCTAGCGCCGCATTTACCAGATTCTCCATGTAGAAGTACGATCTATTGTGGGCCAAGGCGAGTTCATCATTGAGAAAGACTGAATGTCGGCCAAGGCTTTTCCTAGGACTTTGTTTTCTAGCTTTTTCCAGATCGTCACGCTTATAGGGTCGTTCTACTGACATCCTCGGGCTGCTGGTTGGTAAATCATTTTGTGATTCTATTGGTGGTGGTATTGTGGCTTTACTTTTGATATTAAATTTCCTGGGCAACGCACTTCCCGGATACCAGGTTAAGGATTCCCTAGCGTGCTCATCGATGCCCTCCACTTCTGGATCGTGGATTTTAAAAACACTTCTGTATCTGCGACGACTGGGTGGACAACCGCCAGAATACTCCGCGTGTATGGGCAAACCCAGGCAGCTGTTGTGACAATCAGCATTGAGATATTCCAGCAGCAATTGGAGCAGATGATGGAGACACTTCGGATGCGTGGGATTCCTCAAGTTGCCAAACCGATCGAATATTCCCATGTAGCGGTCACAGACATTCGGATAGCAGAGTGGCACCTTGCAGAAGCTCCATCCACGTTCCCGGGGGTTTAGCAAGTGCGAATATTTCTTCAGGGTGAGGTCGTAGAGGAAGTCATCGATATCCTGGGGCCAAGCACCGACCATCTGGGACAACCGCTCGATCACTGCTTGATTCTGCTCCCGCCATTGCCGGCGTTCCTGGGTCTCGTATCGAAATTGCTTTCGCTGTCGCCATGCTCTTCGCTTACAGATGCCCAGCCTTGGTGGATTATTTGACTCCGCATTTCCACAGTAAATGCTATTAAAGTTCATTTTTTGAATTTTGCATCCGAGGACACGTCATGAAGTGAAAGTCCTCACACGAATCCCCTAATTGCAGACCACGGGGACATGGTAAATGCTGCGGCAAATGGGGGTTTAATTCAACTAACTAAAAACTAAAATGTTTGACAAGTAAATAAATGCTTGACTAATTAAGAATATTAAATAGCAACAAAAAACTTGTGCAAAACCTATACCCATTTCTTAAATATTATTAGATTACAATTTGGGCTCCAAGCCCTCTTCAATCCGGCCCTCGTGGCATAATCTGTTTGGAGTGCTCACCTTGTCTGGTGGATTGGCAGGTGTAAAATGGGCATCAATACCTCAATACATCAATCCCATTTGCTGGGGCATCGCGCCGGCTGACACGAAAATTAAATAATAGTTTTTACTTTTTCCTTTTACGAAAAAGGCCACGAAACGTGTTCGCAACGTACAGAAAAAAAAAGGTAAATTTGATTATGTTAATTCGTTTGCCGCGTCCCCTTTTTTTGTGGATGAGGAACACACCCAAACCCGAAAAGGAAATTAGGCCCAGAACCATGATGGACAAGTGTGTGTGGGCCAAAAAAAAAAGCCAAAGATAAAAGAGATGAAGAAGTGGAATGAGTTGAAAGTCAATAACCGCAATAAAGCAATGGTGGGATTTTCGGGCCTAAACAAACACGCATCGCGAGCCGCTAAGAAAAAGTTCACTGACCTCCGACACAGTTGGACAGTTTTTTTGGCCAAAAAAAAAAGAGTAAATATATAAATAATGCCGGGCGGAAACGATCAACAGTTAGGCGTGCTGCACCTGTGTGTGCAAGGAATTCTTCTTAAAATTCGCACAAATAACAAGCTCGACTCAAACAGACCGTAAAATTAATAATTACAAAATTGCATGTTCGTTTGTTGTTATCAGGGGGAAAACAATCAATTTCCCGGGTGTGTGTATGTCATAAAGATTTACACGAATATATATATATTTCTATATAATAAATGCATCTACCATTTACGATCTACAATCGAGGCGGAATGTTTGGGCAATTGAGTTAAATTTATTTAATGGGCTCTGTCGACGGGGATTTTGTTGTTTGTCTAGTAAGCCTCTTATGTGAGAATCACTCAGGTAAGTGGGGGTATTTTATCAAAAGTATTCCAGCGTATATTTTTTGCAAACAAAAATAAGGGAATTCACCTCAACGAGCAAGTGAAAATTGGTTAAAGTGCTGACCTACATTACGAAAATAAAACAACAAAATGGGTCAACCTTTTAATTGTTGATAAGTCGAAAGAGGCTTCCTCACATTGCAATTTGTTAAGAATTATGTACAGTCCTATAAAAAATATATAAAGATCAATAAGAAAATACCCAGCAAAGAGTTTTAACGTTTTTGGATTGATTAAAAGTGTTTTATAATCTTGTTTTAATTTTTAAAATATTTTTGTATACTCACAGTGAAGAAAATTCAGCGGCTTATGTTTTAAATGTAATCCTTTTCAGTAAATTGCATTTAAAGTTGGTTTAATATATGCATAAATATATATTTTTTTTTTTTGACACTTTATTAATTTTAAAAAAAGTTGTAGTATTTAAAAGTGTATTTTGTTTATCGGTAATTTTATAAATTTTATTTTATAACAATTTAGCTAAGTTATGTTTATAAAGTGTTTTCTTTTATTTTTGATTTAAGCAAAAAGTGTTTTCAGCAAAAATCTGTTTACCTTTTCAAGGCTATTAATTTTTGTTGTTCGATTTTATTATGGTTAAAATTGAAATTGCACAAAATTGTTATTTTAAATGCTTATTTAGTTAATTCGTATTTTTGATGTATGTTTAGTACTTTAATGATGTTGCTGGCAAAATAGTTAATTAGATTTGCGTTTCGCTGCGTTTTTTCTATGCAAATCCATTTATGCTTTATGTTTTTCATAAACAAATCAGTGAACACACGTTGATTTTCAGCTGGATTTATTTGTATTGCACTTTGATCAAGTATTAGTTTAAATGGAATGCTTCAGTGTTCGATTGGGTATTGCACTTTGGCCCACAGACTGGAAAAAATATAGAGTGATGCATCAGATACATATAAAGATTGCTTGTCCGGGCCATAGTTGAGGTTGCACTGAATCACCACCCAGTTGTTTATAATTCAATTTCAATTCCTATCCGAACAGCAGCAGCTCGGGCAAGTAAATAATTTTTAATTGTTTATTATAGCCATTTGTTTGTGGTTGCTTCTTTGTATCTACAAGCACTTGTATCTGTTTCTCGCCAGCTATATTTATCTATCGATAGAAAGCTTCATTTATGCACGGCTCGCCGTCGACTCTATAAATTCTGAAAACTTATGGCGCCGCCACCGCCGCCCCCCCACTTTCCCCATTATCTGGCCCCAAAGTTCGCCTTAAGTAAACGATATATTCTGGCGAAATTTTCCATGTTAATTAGCTGACAGTCGAGAAGGAGTGGAAATTTCCTGAACCTTACTCCATTCTGCAAGGGGGCGGGTGTGGCTTATGTTTAATCAAAGTTCTGCGGCCTTGAGAAGTACATACAAAATCTAACTGTTTTCAAAAGTTTTCCCTTGCACAATTGATGGGCAGCTTAGTTAAAGTATCTACAGAGATAACACGGTCTGCCTGAAGTTCAACTTTGCCCTGACCAGATAAATATTTGCCTGCAGTCAACTCGGTGATTGGGTTAGGTCAGTTTCGGGCCATAATTCCTTGGCTCAAACTTCGATGGGCCAATTAAAGTAAAAGTTTCCAGCAGGTTATTGAGTGGATTTTATCGGTAATTGGTAGTAATTGATAGGCTCGTTAGGTGAGCAAAGTTAAAGTTTCTATTGAATTATTACAGGTATTATCTGGTGGCAAAAGATGGGACATAAAGATTGAAATATATATTTTAAATGCATTTCCTATGAATAAGAAAATATTTATAACAATTTTATATAATCTAAATCTAAATTCTTGGAAGAGCTCATAAGCTTATTTCTGAGAATTTCCCTAGTTGCTTAGCTAATCAATTCCTAGTAAGTGTCAGTTAAGTAATTCAGTTCACTAGTAAATGTTATAATATATATTAAACCGTACTCGCTGTCCAAGTTTTAAGTATATATTAAAAGTTCAATTGCAAGCAAAAAATTAGCTACAATAAACAAACCAATAATAAAGTTGGCTAAACTTTGGGATAATCGATATTATAATAACAATTTATATGCTATGTTATATAGTTTATATTTCCTTTATTGCTGGATTTTTTGTGAATCTTTATGTAACCTCAATATGGACCGTAGAGACAAAAGTCGGCTATAAATTCAATAAAGCAAAGGCCATTTTTGCACTTCTTTGGGGTCTTGTTTTTATTATTTTATTTGAATTTTATTTGTGTAGGGTTCAGTTTTCTTTTTTTTTCACACACACACTCACACTTGTAGTTGAGCGAACACGTTGTTCTGGGCTGTTTATGTTTTTTTTTTCTCCAGATTTTCTTTCTTTTTCCTTCTTGATTCTCTCTCCCACACTCACCCACACGCACACTGGCTCACTCAATCACTAGCACACACACACACACATACAGAAAGACAATGCACAGTGAAATTCCGCTACACCGGAAATTACAATTGAAAAAAGTGGTTGCTTTTTGTTTTGTTGTTTATTTTTCTCTTTTCGTTCTTTTTTGGCATTAACTAAAACGTCACACGAAATTGTTGTTATTATTTATGATTATTGCAATTGTTATGTTTATGACTATTATGTAGTATCTTTTTTTGGCACAAAAGAACGGGATGAATGGGGAGATAACAATGAATGGTTATTACTATATTTTTTTAAGTTTGATTTCCTTTTTATAGATTTTTAAAGTAATTATTTTTTGTTTAGTTCTTTTTTTAGTCAATTGTTATTTGAATGTTTTAGTTTTTTGTGCTTCTTTTAGTTTTTGTTGGTGCTTTTGGTTTCTTACAGTTTTTGTCTTTCTTTTCAAATCTTTTATGAATTTTGTTAATTTTTTCAGGATTTTTACAACATTTTGAAGATGTAGTTATTTTATTTATTTATTTAATTGTATCTTCTTCTCTTTGATCCATTGGTCTTTACTCAGATTTCTTTTGTAGATTTCTCAGATTTTTTTTTTTTTTTTGCTCTCGTTGCACTTCTTGGAACACTCACTTTTAGAATTGTTTAAACTTGAACAACAATTGTTTATTGCGGAATTTCGTATTTCGCAGATGAGGAGGAAGACAACACACGACGCGCTCTGCCTTCTACCGCTCAGCTTCCCCTGCTCGCCTTTCCCCTCGCTATTCCCTATTCCGCTTTTCCTCCTCGGCTTTTCCGCTTTTCCCAAACAGCTGCCGCTGCCAAACCGTACAGTTTGAGAGTGAATATCGGACTGTGTTGGCAATCGTGGCGGAGGCCGCTCGAGTCCGAAACCGAAACCGAATGGGAATCCGACTCGGAATCGGAGTCCGAAAGCCGAAGTAGCATCCGCACAGTGGGGTATTGCACCCAAAAAGTGTCGATTAACTCAATAAACCCATAGTGCATTTGGTTATTAGAGTCGCAATATATTTTTGGTGTCTTTAAAAAAATTTAATAATAGACTTCTTTGGGCGTTTTAATAACAAAAATGTGTTTCCTTAAACAAAAATATACTCTGCACTTATAAGTCATTCTTTAAGATTATATGTATATCCGTTTTTTGTTAACCAATTATATTATTAAAATTACAATCCGTCTAAATAATTAATAATTCATTTATAAAATTATTGTTTATAAGGCATCTATAAAAATATAAAACTCCTTTGTTAATTAAGTTTAACTATATCAAGCAGAAGAAATAAATCTCCATTCAAAATATGACCACTTGATTTGATTTGGGGTCAAATACCCCACTGTGCATCGGTTGGCGAAGCGGACACGAAGCGTGCGCTCTCATTGGAACTCCGAAAAGTATCTCAAAACTGGAAGTCGGTACTGGAACACATATACCCGTTGCTTTTGTTGTTGTTATTCCGAAACAACAAATAAAACCCGCAACACAGCTGAGCGGAATTTTTACTACTACAATTTATCTGAGAGATACAAAAGCGAGCGAACGTAGTAACGCACACAGCTGCAGATACGCACACACACTGTGGCACAAAAACCGGCATTCCTCTCTCACTGCATTTTTACGATGAGAAACAAGCACACACACATAAGAGAGTGAACCAAAAACCGAAACCAAAGAGCGAGTCTCTTAAGAGAAAAACGAAAAAAGACAACAAAAATGTAGTCGGATTTCCCGATTTCTTGCAAAGATTTCCTTGTTTCAGCAAAATTTTTAAAGATTTTTTTTTCAGGAAAATTTGAGCGCTGGCAATTATTATTAATTGCATTACGCAGTCCAAATTTGGGAAAAAGTTCTCGCAAAGTTTTCTTCTTGCTCTTGGTGTTTTTGGCGGAAAATCACGATTCTAGGAGCTTAATACTTCCGTCTCAGTCTTAAGTTTTTATTCTGGTTGTATTCTTTATTATTCTGGAAATTAATCAGATTTTTAAAGAATTAATTTAAAAGAAGTTCTATATAAAATAATATAATTTTCAATATTCAGAAAAATTTCTAAATTAAAAATCGAGTAAACATCAACCTTTGAATAGGCAATGAACTCATCTTTCCCAATCTCTGGGCTCCCGTTCCCAGAAATACAAGCCGAATAATTGTTTTATATTTGAACACACAGAGTATTATTATTGGACAATTGATAACCCCAAAAGTGAACCCAAGATGAAACCAGAAAAATCAATGAGATTTCCGTGGCTGCAGAATAATTGTGTGTGTGTGTGTGTGGGTGATAACATTTTGAACTCTGACTTGACTGAGTGAATGCCAAAAATGAATTGTAATTGGAGAGGGTTTTTCGAGATACATCGAGATATTGCGAGGGACTAAGCTGAGCTAACCAAACGACCGACTGAGAGGCAGGCATTTATGTTAAGGCAATAACTCAGGGCTTCAAGTCAAGTCAAAGACGTCGTCGTATCAGTTTTCCGCACAAAAAATAAATTGAAAACTTTTGAAAAATACCCCAAAGTAATAGCTGAAAATAATAATAATGTGTGTGGCCTTTGAAATGCGAAACGTTTTATGGTTTGTATGTACGACTACGAGTTGGAGCGCTTTTTGCTTCTTTTATATTTTTGGAGCTGCGAGTTAAGCACAAAAGCCATAAGCTAAAATGCAAACTAAGTAAAATTGTGTTAGGTTGCTGCTGTTGCTGATGATGATGATCATCATGGGGACCATGATTAGGTTGTGGGGCTACACTCTAATAAAATTTACGACAATGCGAATGACTACGGCGACGACTCAGTCTCGGTCTCAGTGCCGGTCTGAGAATAAGTTAGAGATGCTGAGGGGTGGGGGTTTCTTGTAAGCCCTGCAGTCAACTAACCAAAACTAGCAAAGACCAAAGGCCCAAAAAGTATCTATCTATCTATATACAAATATATGTATGGACGTACGTACGTACGTATCTCTGCTCTTTTGTCTGGCTTTTGGTGTGGGAAAGAATGCAGTGAAGGGAATTTCCAAGCCAAGACTTGGCAAGCCATGGCCGTAATGTGTAATGTATCTCTTGGATACATTTTTAAATTGTATGCCATACGCTGCTGGGGCTGTTTTGGAACGTTGACAATGCAACTGTATCTGTATCTGTACGAGAGCCGCTGGCATCTGTATTCGTATCTGTAGCTGCGACTGTAGCTGTATCTGTGCCCAAGCCAAAAGGCCAACAACATTTGCATTGGCCATTGCCAATTAATCAGAAAAGAAACAAAAAGAAAAAAACCAAAAAAACAAAATAAAAAAGGCGCAAAAGCAAAAACTTAAAACGCTTAAAAAACCGAAACAGAAACCTGCAATTGATTTCAATATTTCAGCAGCATTGTATCTTTCACACAAAAAATATTTAACTGTAGTTCGCTGAGAGTGTGAGTGTGCCATTTTATCGTTGCGTAAATCAATATATACGGACGTACACTTGGAGAAATATGGATAATAAGAATACCTAAATTTAAAACGAATTATTTGCCAGGAAGGAAGAGAAAAAAGAAAAATATATTTATCTTCTCCAAGATAAAACAATATATTTCTTAAAGTTAAAATTATGAATGATTATTGTTTTTTGAAAATCTTAAACTAAGCCTAATCCTTAATTTCTTGATCAAACATTTACCTTTTTCTAGTGTAGTTTTGGACCGTTTTTTTTTGCTACTCCGCCCGCCTCGAATTGCATTTGGAGTGCCAGGCCAGAAATGGCCCAAATGTATCTGAGCAGCGCCATGGGGATGTATCTTTGTATCTTTCCGTGTGTTTACCTTTCCCTTGTTGCATGCCTCTTGTTGCACTTTTCGTGCACCGTTTTCAACTCGATTCGATTCGTTTCGTTTCCCTTTTTTTTTCTCGATTTCTCTGCCCACTTTTGTCGTTTTCTCCTTGGATTTTCGGTTTTTGTGGGCTAGGTCAGTTCAAAGTTCACGTGTTTCGCTCCTATTGATTGAATCGCCATCGGAATCCGGGCATTGTTGGTTCAGCGCCAAGGCAACCTGTTCCCTGCCAACTAATAGATGGGATTTCGGAGGAGTCTCCTCTGTCGCCCACCGACTGTATTGTCTATATTCATTCCACCCAAGTTGAGTGCATTTTATACCTCATTAATTGTGGATTGCTTTTAGTGGACAGGCAAATAAGTGGTAGTAGCTCTGGGGATATACATATATTTTCTGGTGGGTGATTCCATCTCTTTGGAACTCAAAAATATACATGTTTTGTTTTTGCAGTGATTAAAATTCGATTGAATAATAAACTAAGGCATTCGTTGGAGCTCTTTAAAAATTATATAAATAATTTAAGCAAATTCCTATATATTTTTGTATACAGCAATTGTTTTTCATATTTAAAATTATTTTTAATAAATATAATTATCATAAAAAAACCCAGCTACCCATAAACAAGGAAAAAAACTATACCAGTATGATATGCATTTTTATTAACAAGCACGTCATGCACACTAAGAGAGCAGAGCTATTCATGAAAATATATTTTTAAAATGGGGTAAATAAAACCAAAAATTAACTCTCAGACTCGTAGAACTCGTCTACCCAAAATTCAGGTCACTCCGACAACAGATGGCGCTGCATGGTAAATATTTTTGCAGGAGGCATACGCATAATTTCAATTGCTTGCATCAAATGTTATTTTTATCCAAAACAATTTCGCTCCAGGGCGGCGGTCAGCTTGATTTTCTTTTTTGCGGGAGGGGGGTGTGTTGGCATTTTCTGGGTGGGTGGTGTTGCCTAGCACACCACACTGAATTGTTGTTCTGGGGCAATAAATTGAAATGCATAAAAGAGCACAAAAAAATATATATAAACAAAAATAAACTAGAAAATTCGAGCAGGAAAAACTGGGCAAAAGGAAGCCGGGTCTTGGCCTGCGTCTTTCTACCAAAGCTCGTTTTACAGCTGCTGTACACGGTAAAAATTATTCAGATTTCTTAAAATTAAAAAAAAATACAAAATATTTAAAAATTATAGAATAGTTTTAAAGAAAACGAGTCTTCGTTAAGCATCCTAATAAAATAATTTCCCGATTATAAATAGGTAACATTTAGTTACCCAAAATTCTTTAAATTATTGAAAATTTTGTTAATTCTTTAAAAGCTTTTTTTTGTAAGTGTATTTCTTACTGTTGCTACGATTTAGTTGCGGGCCACTTGTCATGCGAGAAGGCAGCTCCATCTCCATCTGCAGCCCCAGCTCCACTATTCAGCATTCAACATTGAACATCCAACATTCAGCATTCGGCATCCAGCATCAGAAGCAGTTCTGCAACTGCAACTGGTCGCCTTGCCCGAGTCCTCAAATTGCCAGTTAGCCAATCTGCCGCCGCTCTCTCCTCCGAGGCAGCTTCGGAGCCCCTCCACAAAAAAAAAAAAGAAACAAGAAACAGAATAAGCCCCCATTGGAAAAAAAAAAAGGAGAAGCGCCCCCTCTGTATCATCAACACTTCGCCTGGCCACATTTTTGCAGTTGTCGAGTGGCTTTGTTAGCGATGCGGCGGCGACTTGCAACTTGTTCTCAATTTCAGGATGCAGGGGGGTGGCTATTTTAAGGGGACAGCGGTAAAGAGGCACTGAGAAAAATTTCTTTTGCTTGTTTTGACTTTTCGAAAAAGTAAAATTTAAAAATCTGGCAAGGACAGTAAAGAAGCAAGGTTTTTAAGGTGGTCATATAAATCTAGACCCAACCTTAACCCCACTAAGATGAACCCTGAAATCGGAATATATATAGAAAATATCGTAAACTTATATGTATCAAAATTATAACTTTAAAACATGGACATTATTACTTAAATATTAAAAATATAAAATAATACTTAAATATTAAAAATATCTTAAAATGTATTTTACCCTTTTTCCTTTCATTCGATATATTAAACATAAAATCGATTTATGTTATGTTAAAATATCGATACATTATTAATATAATTAAGCTTCAAAATCATCCTCAATTTTCAGCAATTTTATCAGCTTTGTACTAATAATAATATTTTCAGTAACTTAAAACCCTTATTTCTCCCTGTGTACCACTTGGATAAGTCCGAAGCTGGCCACTTTACAGCAAGAAAGAGACAGGTAGTGCAAAAGAAAGAAAAGCAGACAGAGAGAGAGAGATGGAAATTGAGAGAGAGGGAGCATCATGTAACCAGATAAAAAGAAGAAATGGCAATGGGAATTGCAATTTGAGGCGCAGCATCTGTGTGTGCGGGATTTTCCAGTTGTTGCTGTTGTTGTCTCTATTATTATCTCAAATTGTTGCTGTTGCTGCTGTGGCATTTGAAACAATTTGAGCTAATTTCTGTAAATGTAGATCTTATCAAAAGGAGTCGCTTGGTGTGCAACGAGTCCCACAGATTACCATGGAGCTCAAAAGTAACCAGCAAGTAAACTAAACAAGATAGTGAGCAACTCTTTTGGGGATTCCTAATTTGTGGGTTAAATGTATGCACAATAAGATTTTTGTATTAAGAACACGTCTCAGTACTTTACATTTAAAATAAAACTTAGCTTAAATATCGCATACAATCAGAAACAATTTCATTTCTCATCATAATGAACCTTAATGTATCCTTAATCCTTATCTAATGAGTATATTTATTATTTAATTTGGCTTAAGTTGCATTTAATTCCCACAAACTGTCTTCATAAATGCCAAGAACCTTTAAGAATAATTAGCATCTTTTTACCTGACACACAGCTTAGGAGTAAAGTCAATGCCAAGTCTTGGCCATAATATAAATCACTCTTGGCAATTCAATTTTAAATTGCATCTGACATTACCATGCGAACTTTATCAAAGGCCACATTACCGTTAGTTCATCGTTTCTGATTAATGTAATGGAGGAACGGAATCGCAGACACTCACCTGAAAAGAAATAAGAGCCAAAGAGCAGGGCATTAGTATAAATGAATAAATTTCACAGGGATCAAGGTCAGAATAAAGCCGATACTCTCGAACGGAAATCAAAGTAATCGCATCCTTTTTCGAGCCAATCTTTCATCTTTCAAAAAAAAAAAAAATACGAGGGAAAACGAGGAAAAGCTCCTGCCTCAAAGGCACAAAAAAAACAAAAACAAACCAGAACGAGAAGGAAGAAACTTAACCCAATTCAATGAAAGTATCTATGTCAACATTGTGGTTGTTGCTGGTTGTTATCAGGCCATAAATGTTTCGAATAAAAAAAACCGACAACAAATAGAAGAAAATACAGAGTGGCAACGGGGAGTTAGAATCGTTGGGAATGCAGCGCAGACCATCTATATTTGAAACAGCAATAACAACTTGGTTTGATGCAACGACGAAAAAAAGAGGCATCTGAAACTAGTCTGGCTAGATATTAAAGTATCTGTGTGCCAAAGCGGGTGGCGCTGCATTTGTATCTGTAAATGCACAAGTATCTGTGGCTGTGCGAGACCCATTTCGAGTTCAAGATTCTTTTGTGGCTGCTGCTGCCTTTGCCTTTGGGGGCGACATCGTAAAGCTGTTTTCTCTAGTTCTTGGATTTATTTCCTTTTTATATCTTTGGAAAATTAACAGGTAACCGACTCTTAAAATGAATTTTAATTAAAATAAAAGGTTCAATTTAATAATTTAAGAGTGTATTTATTTTTTCCATTACACCAAAGAGCTATAACATAGAAGTTCCTCTGAAATACTTTAATTACTCATGTGCAAGCTGCCCAAAAGTAGGCCACATTTTGTATCCAATGAATTCCAGGTATCTTATAGTTGAAGTACACAACTCTACCACTTCTACTTGTCTTGTCCTTGTTTTATATGCCAGTGGATTTTCTTATTCTCCAGCTTTTCACAAGGAGACAAGGCGCAGATAGTGCCGAGAAATACCCGAAAATGCAACTACTACTGTATGCATTGTGAAGATTTCAATTTGAATTGCATTTGATGTTTGCAGCTTAGTTGGATTTGAAATGCGGTGGCGTTGGGGGAGGAGGGTTATCTCAGCCCCCCTCCCTTCCCCAACTGGTTCTAGTTGAAGAAAATCCAAAGCAAATGCTGCTATTCATGTCGTTCGCCTGTCCTCGTTCACTGTGTTTGAGATATTGCAATGAAAACTGCACACAGAAAGATGCTCATACACTGACAAAAAAGAGTGTCTACTTGAGATGAGATTAAAAGGAGATTCTGTAAAAATGTGATATAAAAATGAATGTTATAGAAATAATTAAAGTAAAATAGAGATATCTTTGGTTGAATAACAAAGATATTAAAAATTTAAAATTAAAGGGATTTATATTTCAACAAATTTAATATTTTAAAATGGTGTTTAATTATTTCTTAAATATATACAGTTAAAAAATTCAAGCTAGAAATCCATAAAGTACAATTTATTTACATATTTTTCTCAACTCGATTTATTTTTTCATCTATTAAAATAGTACCTCTCCCATAAAAAAAAAAAACAATTTCTCCCATATTTTATAACATAAAAAACTTTTTAGATCCTGTATCCTTTTTTCGGCCAGTGTAAGCTCCATATCTAAACAAAACCACACCAAACCGAACCAAACTGAACCATCTATCGCTGCCTTAGCTCGAGTTGGTGATGGTTCGTTGAATCGACTTGTGCCACATATTTTGATGGAATGCTGGTGGTCTTTTTTCCTCATCACCATTGAAAGTTTATTAAAGTTTTAAGCACACACTGCATTTGTTGTTGTTCTAGTTCTTCGACTTGTCCTGTTTCATCCTAAAAAGCCGTAAAGTGATTTTTGGGTGGTTGCTGAAAAGTTTGTTTTATTTGGAAAAGTCAAATATAAGAGGTTTTAATTTATGATATAAATAACATTAAAAAGATTTTAATTTCAGGTTTAAAGAGCATAAATATAGTTAATGGTATTTTTAAATGGGGTGTCATATTATTTTTGATTTTAATTATTTTTCATTACTATTTAAAAATCAAATTCCCACTTTAAACTGCATAAATCTATATTTACTTTTAATCAAAAACCCCACACAGTTTTTTTTCTGTATTTAACCAAGTTAATTTGTTTATCAATATTTATTTTTATTTTTATATCCATCAGTGTCAGCTTTTTAAATTAAAAACTGTCTAGTCTGTCTAGTCTTCTGATCAGCCAAAGCACTCGAAACCAGTGTCACTTCTTGGTCTTTTTCTCTTGGTTACTGAACTCGTTTTTTTTTTATGGCGAGTACCCCGTGTATATATTTATTTATTTGCCACATCGGGCGATGGAAGGAAGGGCATAAGCACTTTTCAAGGTCCAAGATTCAGTCGGTGTTGGCCAGTAAAAAGTGGGACAATTAAAACGTTGCAGAAATCATCATAAAGCGAAGATCAGGTTTTCATTTTGCAGCAGCCCTTGGATATCGGTTACAGATCCGTCTTCATCTGGGTTCATCTGGAAGCCCCCCAGACTGGTTTTAATTAAAATTGAGTTGAGGATGGCCGGAGGAGAAGAGCAGTCCTGGCCGAGTGTCAATTGGTTATCACTCATAATAAGCGATCATAACACTGGACAGATGTGTCCAGTTGGTCGTTGAACCCGCTGATCCTCTCGTTTCCCCCTCTTTCGGTCAGTGTCACTCCAATTGGCAGAATACGCGGAATTCCAGCCTTTGATTCGGTTAGGTGTACTCGTTTTGTATCTTCCAGATGCATCTTGGATATTTTTAGCCGGCTCTGCCGCATCCCCATCATCGTCGTTGCAGTCTCCACTCTCTTTTCCTTTATTTTTTTATTTTTTTTTATAGGCCCAAGGCGGATTTTACCTCATTTAAACTTGTTCCTCCTTCTCCATTGGCTTTTAGCTACTTCTCTTGCGGCTTTTCCCCCTTCGAGCCGGCGCTGACTTCTACGTCTACGGCCTTAAATCGTAATGATAGGTGGTTCCAGATGCGTGTTTACGACTCCCCGGGAATACCCTTGCCAAGTTGGAATTTCCCTGATTTTTTTTCTGGGATTTTTTGTAGAATATTAAAGTAGGGGTGACCTCGAAGGGCGAAGGATTATAGCTTAGTTATTTACTAAAGGCGTCTGAAGTTTTATGGAATTGTTAAACAGTTTAAATTATTATTTGCATTAAGCCAATAAATTAATTAAACCCTTTCAACAGCTTTTGTTGCCCTTTTCTGTATTTTCAAGCCTGGAATTTATAGATATTTAAATATATACATTTAAGGAAACTCTATTATATTTATTACACCACAGAGAAAAAATTAAAAACCAATTATAAAGCCAAATTCGTGCCACAGAAACATTGAACAAATAAATTATATACCAAGCGCAATAACAAGTTAAGCATATAGATTGAAAAGATATCAGGGGAAAATTAATAATTGCCTAAACAATAAGTTGGCATTTTAAGTCTGCAAGTAAATTGTGTTTTAGCACGCTTTAAGAAAGCTTGGAAATTATTTAGGGTAATATTAATAAAATATATCAATATTAAAACGTTTTAAAATATTTTTTGTTATACATTTAGAAAACTCCCATTTTAAATTGCCAAACAGGAAGTTCTTTGTGAGATTTTTTATCGGCTAATGCCATTTCCCGTCTCTGAATTTTTAACCACTTCCCCCAAAGAGTATCTCTGCATCTCGTCAGGCCTTTCTTTCTGGTTTTTCCCCGCAATCTTCACCATCATCGCCATCATCATCATCATCATCGTCAGCGTCAGCGTCATCATGCTGTAATTGTTAGACTGTAAAACTTTGGCTTTTGGTATGCGCACTTTCTCCTTAAATGCTATTTTTCGTTAACATTGTTTTCGCCGTCAGCCGACAAGTTCCCCTCTGTGCTTCTTTTTTTGTGATTTTTTTCCTTTTGCTCTCCAAGATTAGCTGCAATTGCTAAGGTGATTCGGAGAAATAGGAGAGGGAAGTGGTTGGGTTTCGTGTATATATCTTTCAACATCTAATTTGTGGCTTTCCTTGACTCGGTTCCGTCTTCTTCTACGGTTACAGCTCGCACTCCCTCGCATTTTCCGCGCGGCTCGTTGATTTTTTTGACATTTCTCGCGCAATCTGTAATTTCTTGTTTTTGGCACTGCGAAAATTCCCATTGGTGTTTAATTGGCATTTTTTAGTGTCGCAATTTTAATGATTTAATTTTCGTTTGTATGGCCATTGCGGTGTTGTGTGCAAATTGCTATTGCCAGTCGAGTTGCCCCGTCGAGTTGCAGGTTGCCGTTGCACTTTTGCCTGGGTGTGTTGACATGCGTCAAGCCACCGGAAAATCGGACAATGGCAGGGAAATGGAAATGGAAATGCCCCAATCCAGTTGAGGATTTGGATTTGGATTCGGTCAAAAATCCAATTGTCTGTGCTGGAAGTGTCTGGAAGCAATTGGCCGTGCTAACGACTTGGATTTTTGGACTCGAGCCTTCTGTGAGTGTGATTAGCAATTGGAGCAATTTGGCCAGGGAACCCACCTCACTTGATTTGGCCACAGACTT
The DNA here is from genome assembly GCA_018904815.1 of Drosophila ogumai. Classification (NCBI taxonomy): domain Eukaryota; kingdom Metazoa; phylum Arthropoda; class Insecta; order Diptera; family Drosophilidae; genus Drosophila; species Drosophila ogumai. Next base: position 12,319 of record JAEIIJ010012081.1, on the reverse strand, counting down.
GCTCTGGTTTCATTTCCTTTTTTCTTTTTTTTTTTTTTTTTGCCATGTTATGGAAATGCCAGCTCAGCTGGGGTATCTCTGAGAAAGGTGAAATTGCGGGGAGCGATTTGCATATCGAATGACTCGCCGGGGATCGACACATTCATTATGAGGCGTTGCTGAAAACTTCAGAGGATTTACATCAGACCAAAGGAGGCTGAGAGTTGGTAGGCAAATTGCCTTGACTTGCGCTGTTTTTTAACTTTTATTGAGTGGCATAAAGATTGGTGGTGTAAAAACTACCTAAAGGGATTTTAAATTTATTTTTTTCCAGTTTTTGTGCATAGATATCTTGAATTTTTGTAGCTTAAAGTAGTTTGTAGAACGCTATAGTAAAGATTTTAATTATTTTATTACTTATTCAATATTAAAATATATTAAGTTGCTAAACCATGTTTTTATTTTTAAAGTCATTTCAAATCAATCCTTACTACCTCACAAAAGTATTCTTTTCATATTTTCCTAATACTAAATACCAGAAAAAAACAAATAGCAAACCTGAACAGCAATTAGTTTATAGGGAAAAGGTACAAGTGCCCCCGGAAAAACACACACAGACAGCTCGGGATATCAGTAACCCAATTTGGACGCAATTTTCAAACCCTTCAACAAAGTGGAGCGTGCTCCAATTTGTAATCGATTCGATTCCCCCTCGCTTACAGCGAACGAACCAATCTATCGCATCCGCAACTACAGACTACAGAGTTTCAATCAAAATATCACTCGCCATCTCAACACACTACAGCCACTTGTGGCACAGACCGCAAAATGCTCGGGGGATGCGAGATAATCGAGGGGAAAATAGTAGTGGAAAACTCGGGGGAAATCGGGGCGTGTCAAGGCAGGGGGAGGGTGGAGCAATACCTAAGAAAAGACCTTGAAAAGCATGCAATTGCAGCTCACAACTTTCTCCATTGTCGCCGCCGTCGACATGTTGCGTTAATTTTTCTTGTCACAGTCAGACAAACGAAACGAAACGAGGCGAAATGAAGCCATGTTGCCCCAATCTGAGGCACTTAAAAAAAATTATACTCAAATAAATTAAGTAATATTTTATAAAAGGATTTTATTTCAAAAAATATTTATGGGATTCGTGTTATTATCTTTTATTATTTCATGTATTATTTCATTTTTGTGAGGCAAACTATTATATTTTTTTGTAAAAACATACAATACTATTTTTATTTTGTTTACCTCTTCTTTAACTTATGCATTATTTTTTGCTGTGCTAAGAAATTCCAACTTAAAGGGGGATAAAACGAGTAGAAGAGACAGGTAGATATTGAGATTGAGTGGAGTCTCTTCCACCAGGCGGCATCATCATTACGGGTCTTATCAACGCCGTCACGAAATGCAACCGCAAGGAAATCCCCGCCCCACCAACCACCCTCCGCCCCCTCTCAGACTCCAATCCCCTTCACCAAGATTTTGCCTTGCCACATGCAATTAATGTTTTGTTTTGTCTTTCACCTCAGACTGCACTGAGAAAAATAAATAACTTTTAAATAAAAATTTTAACTGTAGCTAATACATTTTTGCAAATTTTACATTTGAAATCAAATATAAAAGACACTTAAAATATTGCAGTAGAAATTTAAAATACTTTAAATAATTTCATAAGAAAATTTTATTAGTTTCTTTGTTTCATATTAAAATAAAAAAAAAAATTATTTATGACATATTATTTTTCTTACAGTGAACGATCTGCAATGGGCCTTGTATGGGAAAGGGGGTCGCGTTCTAGCAGCATCTTCTTCACGGCAGCGGCATCCATCCATCCATCCGTTCGCCTGCTGTTGCATCTTGTAGGTTTGCACTTTATAGGTAGAAGTTGGTGACCCACACACAGATACCCTATGCTTTGCATGTGTGTGCAGCCACTGCAAATTGCATCTTTTTCTCGGCTTACCTCACGTTTCTCGCTCGTTTCGAAAGCTATTGAAGAGTTTCCTTTGTCTCGCCCCCTCCCTTCCCCGTGTCTTTGTCTCTGTCTGGAACTGACAGCCGATCCACGTGTATATATGCCATATTATATATCCGTATTTCAATCCAATTCTTTGAAGTTTGGTCCATTTTATTGATGGCTTCAGTGCATCTTCATTTATGCATTCCATGAGAATGGAAAATGTGAAGGGTTTTTATAACAAATTTTATGAAAAAATTGCTTTTTGACAAGAACTGTTTATTTTAAGCAATATGAAAATCATTTTGTTCAAGGATTGCCATTTATTTGATAATTTTTCCCTACATTTCAATAATTAAAATATGCATTAAAATTTATGCACAGTTTGGTTTCTACTCTTTGCCTTTAAAATTTAAAATGTTGTTTTAAGAAGTTGTGCAACAGTTGTAGCTAAATCAGTGTCCTTTTTCCCCCATTTAGCATTATTTTTTGCTTGTTGTGTTCTTCCTTTTATTTACACCTTAGCTGCAGACTTGTGTTTGTTTTGTTTTTTTATTTTGTTTTTGGGTACTCCCCCTTTGTCTATCCTATGCGATTTATTTTTATTGTTCACCGAGTCTGGTCTAGAGATTTATGCGTTTACCATAGCCATTTTTGTATCTTCCCATTTTTACATACATTTATTCATGTAAGGTGAGGGGAATGCAATTTTATGACAAAATTTATTAAAAGTGATTTTTTATGGATTGCCATTTAAATATACAAGAGCAGAGTGCAGCGGTTTTTTATGATTATCAAGTCAAGTTTTATTTTTTCGCAAAAAAAAAAAAACAAAACCCGTCAAAAACAGGATATGCACTAAAAATATTGCGCAAACTTTAAACATTCAAGCAGAGCTACACATGCGATATTTTTCCCACTGCAAGCCTGTTTTCCATCTTCGCCTCTGACGTTTGTTTGATGTTTGCTGTTCGATTGGATCGCCAGCAATTCAAAAGTTCGGGCATTAAAATTTATAGCCGCCAAATGGCAAACAACTGATTGGCGAAGAAGGAAGCCAAGGAAAAGCCGGACAAACATTTCAAAACATTTTTAAAAATATTTAGAAAACAAACCAACAACAGCTTTAATAGTTTTTTTATTTTGGTTTTATAAAGTTTAGAATTTCATTGAAATGATAAATATTTAAATAATTAAAAATCTAGTTCACATTACTTTCCTTTATTTAAATTTAGCAACAAATATGAATAAATATTATTAATTGCATTTATGACAACCTTCGGAACCACCTCCTGCAATATTTGTCACTACTTTTTCACCAAAATAAATGGCAGATAACTAACTTTTGGTATGCAGTCAAAACTTCAAGACAACTCACACACTCTCAAAGACATGTGAGGGGAGGCAGGGAAAATGAAAAAGAGGAAACTGCATTGAAACTCATAAATCGAGTTTTTCCAATTTTATCCGACAAGCTCTAAGCTCTCAACTTCCTCCCATTTTCCGCCCGTTTCTCCTCTATCGTCTTCTTTGCACACGTCAAGGCGACGCGTTTTTCTTTTCCAAGCAGATTTTTCCTCATCGACTAATTTTTCTTTTCCATGCACACACACACACACTCCCATAAACTTGTATTTTCCGAGACTTAATCATTATTTTTCCAGTGCTTTGCTTTCATTACTTGTTCACACACACTAGTGTCCAATTTTTTTGTTTACCCTTTTAGAGGGTATCATTATTTGGGTTGCTTGTTTGTCGAGTAATAAAGGAGATGTATCTTCGACCTTGAAAAATTCAAGCATTCTACGTAAATTTAATGATTTATGGATGATCAAACAATTTAAATTTAAAATTTGATTTGAAATCGATTTATGAAACGTCTAAAAGTATGCAAGAAATTATGAAGAAGCCAATGAAAAATTTAATAAAGAAAAAATTTAATAAATTCACTGTTAGCTTTGCAAGAGTATTAAAACTGCGTTCTGTTAAGATTTCTGTTTTGTTTATATTTATTTTTTTTTTATGGGTGGAAAAGGGGGTACTCTTCTTTTTCTTCCCACCTCTTTGGGGTTTTTCTTCCACTTCTTCGTGTTTCGTTGTACTTGTCTTTTAGCACTCTTCTGTGTGCATTGATTTCTTTGTTTGCCAACAGCAATAACAAATGCATCTAAGTAAGTGTGCATCTGTATCCGTATCTGCGTGCGAGTGTGAAATGTATCTGTATCCGTAAGTTGACTTGTTGACTGCTCAGCTTACTTTGATTCAGAATCAAGAACCACTAAAGTGGAATTACATACCTTAGACACAGGTTTAAGCTATTCTCTTAGCTCAGTTTCCTTCTCCTTTTTAAGGTTCAATTTAATGTTTTTTATACAAATCACTTGAAATTGTTAGGGAATATATATTATACTAGAAAAAAATTTAAAATTAAATTAAATTTAAAATTTAATTAAAATGAAATTTATTTGATGTATTTTATATAACTTTGTTTATTACATTTTAGAAAATGTGAGTATGTAAATACTGCGCATAAAACCCCAACTTAAAAATTAAAAATAAACTAAGATTTTTACTTTTTAAGTCTAATCTCAGTTTATATTTATACTTATTATTTTTTATGTCTGTATTGCTGAGCCCGCTCTCTTCTTTCACTTATTTTCTCACTCTATCCCTCTCTCATTCTCTTTTTCCTTCTTTCTCTTTCTCACACTCTCTGCTGATCAAGTGCTCAATTATTAGGACTTGTTGTACTTCTTGGCTTCCATTGACCATTCCGTGATTCCGAAAATCGCATACCAATGCTTCCAGTGAAACCAATTCCAGTTTTCAATTGGAACAGCAAAACGAAAAAAATGAAGAAGTCTCTCTTGTATCTCATGCCTCACCCTCTCTTTTCCACTATTTTGCTCTCTGTCGCGAGTTCAGAAACCCATAAAGCAGCGCTGCCGACGTTGCTGCCAACGTCATCGCACTTGCCTTGCATTTGTATCTGTGTATCTGTATCTGCGCGATCGCATTTCCAGTTAGAAGCTGCGAAGACCTGTAGCAGAGCATATTTATATGAGAGTATAAGAGCGAGAGTGGTATAAGAGCACTGGCTTAGAAGAGAACCTTTGAGGGGTTTTTTAAATTTATCGGCTATAGTAATTTTCGAATTCCCTACAAGTAAGATAATATTATGAAAATGCAATTTTCATTTATCTTCTGATTTTATTTTGAATATTTATAAATATTTTAAAATATATTAAAAAAAAAATAAAATACATATAATTACTGTACTTAGTTCGACCTCCAGGAAATATGTTTGTAGTTCCCCTTAAACTCCTCGACTTAACCATAAAACCAAACAGAAATAAACTAAAGGTTCTTAAAGTGTCGTTAAATTAAATTGAAAGTGAATTTTAATTTCATTCCTTGTCTGCGCTAATGAATTACCCAAAAATTTGATGGCTCCTTAAAGTCGAGCTGGTCGCGAAACTGTCGTTAAAAGTTGAAAAATCGCTCGCCATAAAGCCAAACCCTTTTTTTTTCTTAAATTAAAAAAGTGTAAATGTAAAGGTCTGAATTCGTTAATGCGAAATGGGTATATATGCATGTAAATAAATTATTCGAGCTACCGCAATCAATTTGCGTGCTAATGAAAAGTCATTAAACGAAGTGCCGAAGCTGTTGGCAATCGACCTCTTCTCCGCCGGCTACCTTTGTCATAAATAAGAACGAAAAAAAATCCAGAGAGTAGAACTCTAAAAACAAACTTGGAAAACTCAGGCAGGCAGAAAAGCTTAAAAAAAAACAGAAACCATAATAAACCAAAAGGCGTGGGCTGAACTCCATTCCATTCAATGGGCCAAAAAGGCCAAGACCTTTGACGTTTTCTGCCTTTGATTGCGGCCAGTTTTATTCTTGCTGGGCTCAACTCTTGTCTGATCTCTCTGCCTTGACACATTTTTCGAAGACACAATAAAAGCAAAAACAAAAAATAAAACAACTAAAGGAGAAGCAGACAACGCAGAAACCGCAATTGAAGAAACTGCACAAAAGGCTTGAAGTTTGTCAGCACTTTGACATGTTAATTACATTTACGTTTGCCCATGATCATAATCAACCCCATGATGAAGCAGCTGATGATGATGATGAGGTGACAGCCCGCATTGGAGTGGCAAAACAACAACCCACAAAACCTGACAATCCGACCAACTGACTGACAATCAATTTTTCTGCACACCCACAGATTGAGGCGCCTGGCGAATAATGCAGCTTCTTCTAGTCAGAGAAGGCTTCTTATTGTACTTAAAATTCGCTAGGGATGAGCTGGGCTAAGTTCTTGGACACTGAAAACAAGGAAATCATTAAATTTTAATTTTACCCTATATTTTTTAAACAAAAGTTCGGGAGACTTGAAGACTAAACGTTAATGTTTTATTTAAATAAGATAAAAGTCCAGATCTATGGCCTAAAATACAAAAAGAAATGGCCAGAAATTGCATATTTTTGCTATTATAAATAAGAATGTAATACTAAAAATAATGATTAAAATAAAATTTGAATTTACTTGGCAACTGTAGGTTAATTATTAAATATCTGAACATGTATCTTTCAATCTTTACAATGCGTCACCTGCTTTCAAGCCTGCACAACTTCACCCAAAAGTCGATGACGGTGGAATCTCTGGGTTGGCCACAACCACTAAAAAAATAAAATAAAAAAAAAAACACCTCACAAAAAAAACCGAATCTTGATGGATGTTGTGCCGCTGAAAAGATGAAGAGAAACGAAGGAGGATGGAGCAGGCCCAGCGTTGTCATTTGATGTCATCGTATGATATGCAATTTAAGCAACAATTTATGATAGCTGCCTAAGCACGACAACAACGATGACAAGGCAACGTTGTTGCGACCGCAGAAACTCACTGAAACTCTCAGAAACTCAAGGAAAAACTCAGGGGGCTGTCACATGTGGGAGGAGGCGGCGGCTGATTGAAAGAGATAACCCATAAGATGCAAATCCGTACCGTTTTCTCTTTCCGCATTTTAATGCACTCGAATGTGAACCTGTGGCGGTTGCAGGGCAATTGTTGTGACACAAAAAAAGGAATCAAGTTGCCCAATGCCCTAGAGGAATTATGGATATATATAGAAGAGATAGCAATGGCTCTTAATTTCGAGCTTAATAATCAAGCTGTTGCAGACTTGACTTCTAAGATGTTCTTCATCATAAGTAAACTGCATTTCTTTCAAGTAATGTAAAGATATAGCGGTAGTCAAAAAAAAATAAAACAAAAAATAATAAAAAAAAATTTTTTTAAACAGAAAAACTAAGCAGACACTGAATATTTAGATTTACCAAACAAATATTTTATGCAAGCACCTTCCTCATAAATTTAGACAAAGATTTTTGTTATTTCATAAGTATATAAGTTATTTCAACAGACTTTTTCATACATATATCATATCTGCTATATGATGCTGACAACATTTTCACATTCCCATAGTTATTTGTATCCCGCAGCATGCGAATGCAGGGATATTATTAAACTAAATAAGTGTATGTCACGTACAGGACATGTCTTCGTCTTCGGATGCGATTCCCTCTGCTCCTTCGTGGCTCTATGTGGCTCTTTCTTCGCTCAGCTCTCCAAGGAAGGTCCTTGTAAGCTCGTTAAGAGTCGAGCAGAAAGCGAGGACGATGGCATCCATACATGTCAATGCCAGATGCCATTTTGTGCCACTTATCAGCTTAGTGACAGCTTCAAAGATACTCTGCGTCCGGCTTCTTGTACGGGCGATGCATTAGGGCAATTTATTGGGAATTTTTGAACTGAGTAAATAAGTTATTTTATGGCAATTCTATACTAAAAATTAGTAAAAACTTTAAAAGGGATTTACAATTTTTTCTTTACAAATTTCAGCATTGAATCGAAACTACTAATCAAGAGAGCTAGCTATCTTGTACAGTAATAAATTTGTACATTTTCCAAGCTTTTATAATTTATTTGTTTTAAATTTACCCGTAATTATAGAGTATTATAATCTCCAGTATATAGAAGCTGTCACTTGTCAGCTTTAATAACCAAACTGCAGCATCTGTTCCCAAAACGAAGATGTATTGCCCTCAATGAAATGTCAAACGCTGCGTTGCCTCTCAATTAGTTGCATTCAACTTGACTTTTCCCTCTCTATATTCACCCAGTTATATATATTTTTTTTATATATATATTCCCCTTTTCCCAGATTAAGTTAAAGTCGACAAGGTGAAACTTTATTTTTAGCCCGGCTCAACTTGAGAGCTGGCAATTTTTTTTATTGTCGTTGCCGAAATACCTTGAGCAGGAATGAGCTCCTCGGGCAACTCTTCCTTCACAGCCATCAACTAGGCTGGTGGAAAAAAGTTTATAACTTCCCAAGCACTGAGAGGAAATGTGCGAAGAAGTATAAATTATTTATTAAGTTAAAAAATAGAAAATCCACTTTAGTTTATTTTTAGAATAGTTTATTTAACTAAAAGCCCTGTTAAAATATTAAAACCAAATAAGAATCCTTTTAAAAATAAATAAATAAATGTTGTCCACCTACTAACCCTAACTTATTCGATTAAAAAAATTATATATAAAAACATTAAATCATTTTTTGGACTGTTTTAAAAACGTATTTTTTGATTCCATTTTAAATTCAACCCCGTCTTTAATTTTTAAATCAAAAGCCTCAAGACCAAAGCTTATTTATCTTTAGAAATACAGATTTACCAAAGACTTTCTCTTAAAGATTTTATACTCAGCTCTCAAAAATCTATCTGAAGCTGTAACCTTTGACAAAAAAAAAAACCAACCAACCAATCAACCAACCTTTGCTAATTTTTGTATTTTTCTTTCTTTCTCTGTAGAGGACACGGCAAAGGTATATTTTTTACCACTCCAGAGACTTTTCACTGTGCCCCTTTTCCACTTTTTCCCAGTGACCTGACCAAAAGCCTCCAGGAGGAAGCGCAGTGACAAGAGATTTAGTTGACTTTTGTTTTGCTACGGAAATGGCAAAATGGCATGACAAAACGAAGAATGCACAAAAGGTATGAGTGGGCGTTAAGGTGGGTGTGTGTGCGGGTGTTCAGGTGGGTGGGTGGCTATGCCGGTGTGAAATGAAACGGACGTGCAGCTCTGCATTGCCTTTTGTCTAGCGCAGTTTTCTGCAGCTTGTCCCTTGCAAATTGCATGCAGGCACGCCACAAGGATGACGACGACCATGTTGATGTGGAATCTTCCGCCCAACAAAGCCACCTAGCCAGGAATCCACCCCGGACTGAAGGACAGGCAAGGACTTGGTGGAATTTAAGTCTAGGTGTTTTTGAGGCGGTGGCTTATCCTTCGCTCAGCTGCATTAAAAAAATATGTTGTTTGACGTTGGACATATGCCGAGAGGAAGTTACGAAGTCTTAAAGATAAAGATTTTTAGTTACTTTTGTTCTTTATTCTTTAGCAAATAATAAATCTTACAATTTTTATCAAGGTCAGAACAAAAGATAATGAAATGAATAACTATATATGATCAGTAATTCCTCTAAACTTCACAGTTATAAATCCATTCTTACAAAGAATATTTATCAATAATTTATTAATAACAATAACTTCCCTAAGCAAGCCTAATTCTACAGCAAATAAAATTATAAAAATAGTTATTTAAAGATATTCTTTAAAATTAGTTTATCCTAAACAACAAAACACCCTAACTTTGCTTAACCTTTCCTGGATAATTAGGGTAAAAGGTGAAAATGGATGCACTTTATATCATCAAGAGCTCTGCTTTGCCCAACTTTTTTCTTAAAAATCCACCGCAGTCTAGATAATAAACTTCCACTCTGTTCGCCCCTAGCAAAGGCTCAAGTTTCTTCAATACATTTTCACCGTGAGAAGTGTGTCAAGGTGGTGCCAGGCAAAAAAACTTCTCCGGCGTGTTGGCAAACGAAAATTAGATTTCCACCAGCCTCAATTTTCCTCCTCTCGGCACTCAATTTCCCTGGCCAATGTGTCAAAGTGTTCTACCTGGGCAAAGTGCGTCAGGCAAAGTGCCGCCAAAGCTTCGTCGCAGGAAAAAGAAAGTAATTAAAATTAATTATAGGGCAAAATGGCTGCGCCAATGAAGTTATTCAAAAGTTTTTTCAGCACACACACATATACATATATACCTTAGTATGTATACATATATTTAATAAATTTAATGCCCAATTAATTGCTCAACGCTTAAAGACGCTTTCGGGCAGCAAAGCTGGTCAGCGAACAACAAAAATATTTAATTGCATTAATAACGACATTTTTACGTGTTTGCGTCTCAATTAGACGTTTTAATTAAAATTATGATGACCGTCGGGACGGTGGAACGTCGTACCGGAGAGCTTGCTAAAAGTAATTTCAACTAAAAAGTCCCGACTTAAATTTGTTCACAAGTCTTTTGTGAAATAAATAATTGCTGGTCCCTAGGAAACGAAGATTAACTTGAAATTTAATGGACTTCTAATTATAGATTTTTTTATTATGTTTTGTTTTTTAATTAATAGATACTTCTTCCTTGGATTATACGCTTATTACTTTGATATAATTAACTTTTTATGTATTATTGCAGGACTATTTAAAAATATTTTGAAAAGTATATTAACAAGCTTAAATACAAAACAAAACCTTTATTCTATTTAATTTATAACTGTATTCTTATGCCAAAAACCGTATAATAATATTTGTAGTGTTCTGTGTTTAGTTTGCAATTATTGTTCACATTTTGAACAATTAATTTACAGTGTCCAGCAGGATCTGTGCAAGCAAAACTGTAATCATTGAAACTTGTAATGCAATTACCTTAGCTTAAACTGTGTTGCAGTCTCTCCCAAACTGTAATCAACATTTGGCCACGCCAAAGCAGTAAATTGGCCTTTTAAATAGCCTCGAGCTGCTTTGGCCGACCCCAAAACTGGCCGTAAAGTGAGTGAATTTAAAATCCCACAATATGCGAAGCTCAGCACAAAATTAAAGTCAATTAAGTAAAGGCTGGCAATAATTAAAGTAAGCAGCAACAACAACAACAACAACCAAAGGAACAGCAGCCAGAGAACAATGTTAATAATACTCTTAACCCTTCTACTCCCACAATAGCAAAATGCAACAATTGTTCAGACACGCCCTCATTAAAATAAATTAAACTAAATGAACTGGTCGGATTTTAGTTTATATTTGTTGGCAGAGAGCATAGAAAGGTACTATTTTAATAACCAAGGTACATATTATTATTATTAATTAGATAAATATTACTTTAAGGGATTTATTCAAAGGGCTTATGATCACTTAAGACTTTTCTGTTCTATAAGCATAAACAATTTGAACACACATATATTCCTTTCATAAAAATATTTGTATTTTTATGTACCTAAAAAAGAGACATCAAATAACAAAGTTTATTAAGCAAACAATCAAAATTTCTATATTAGTACTCTTGTTTTTTTTATTTAATTTTTTTAATTTAATAAATTGAAATAAAAAGAATTTTATAAAAATTTCATGCACCTTAAGGTACAATTCACTTAAATTACATCCAAGCCAAAGCCATCACTATGTGTGTGGGTTAGTAGAGAGATATCCTGATAAGGAACCGGAAAGGGAAAAGCTTTTAGCGATTTATGGGCACACAAAGTTCGTTAACCAACACTGGCGCATAACCACACACAAATACACACACACACAAGGAGATTTTCCTACACTTATCCAAGTATTTGTGCATGCATGCACAGACACACACAAAGCTGGGGTCAGATTACCAGCAAATTAGCGGTTTATTAAAGCGCCATTAACACTTTATAATTTAAAGCCCCCCAAAAAGAACATTCATACACATACACACAGAAACCGCCAAAAGGCAAAAAGCGCCGGATAAAAAAAAAGGTGGCAGCTGTGATGGGCGTGGCAGGAATGGGGATGAGATGAGATGAGAAAGGCGATGATCTAAAATGCAGCCCCAAAAAAATTGTAAAGTCAGGGGCGGGGCGTGGCCGTCAGCTAATGAAGTGCTGGTACAAAAAAAAATAAGCTGAGGCATTCACGGCTGAAAAATTAAGCGAAGAACGGAAAGGATGAAACGCAAAAAGAGGTGCGATAAAGCCACTAGATGCACAGGGAAAAATTATTATAAATTTAAATAGCATATGTAATAAAATGTTCCATAATAACAAATAACAGTTAAAATATTTAGAACTAGTTGCATTATTTTTTTAGGAATTCTGTTTGATAAATTATAATAATTACAAATTAATCATTATTCATACAAATAATAATAGTTTACTTTTTAAAGTTTCGGAATTTTTTTTAATTAAAATCGTTATTTTAAAAATATATAAAAATAGTCT